>CABFVZ010002381.1:25452-62799 GCA_902151445.1 Timema monikensis | reverse complement strand
GGGGGGGGGGTTCCTAAATGGTTTTCCACTCTTCCTCCACGCAAATGCGGGTTCACTTCCTCTAATTCAACCTTTCCAATTCCTAATCCATTAGCGTAATTAGTACTTAAAGTGTATAACCCAAACGGGTAGTAAGACACGGTGTTAATATTATTATTAAGATTATACCAAGTGTGTCTCTAGATAGTAACCATAAATTGCTGGTGGCAGATATAGTCGGATGGGAATGTAGGAAAAAAGTAGGAAAACAAGAAAGAAGAATAAGGGTGTGGAGGCTAAAAAATGAAGAAGAAATAAATTCAACCAATGCATAAAACCTCAATGTCATGGATTTGGTTGATCTTTGGTATATTTGTACCTTACCATGAGAAGTTTAAAAGTTAGTCTTACCACATTTTTTTCGTCCATCTGTTTTTAAGTTATTGAATTTTCAAAATGGCTTAAAACCCCCAAGATTTGCTAGTTGTCATGAACTTAAATGCCATTTACTAGATACCTATAATAGTTACAGACCTGCGACACATGTCATTTTATGGCTTATCAATAGGGCTTTTATTTGATATATAGCATCACATATTTGTCTATTTAAAAAAAATCACTTCTCTTTAAAATTAGTTGAGTTTTTTTTACATCTTCAAAAAATTCGCCCTTAAAGATACATGTGTTGTAACCAATTGATACAAATTTAAGGGTGCTATCTTAAAGGTATCATATAAAGCTTAAAAAAAAAACTTGTTAATTATGACAAGAAATTAAACTCTATAGGTCCATTTGTCTAGAGACTGTTCACCATAGCTTTTTAGCTGAATCACAGTTGAAAAATCATATGTTTAGGTTTTGGGTCACCAAAACTTGTTAACGATCACTGTTTTGTTATAATTGATAAGTTTTTTTAACTATATGTTATATTTTACATTTAAAATAATGTTAACTTAAGTTTTCTCACATTTTTTTCATTACTTTTAATAATTTCTTTTTATCCTATCTGAAACATTATTTTAAACATAATTAAAAATACTTTTTTTTTTAAATGCCATCAATAATGTGTAATATAGTGCATATATTAATACTTTTTTATAAAGGCATCATATTTACTTGGAAAAGAGAAAATGCTTGTAGTTTTTTTATATATAATAAATTATATTATGATTATTTTATTGCCTTTTGAAATATTTAACTGAATAAAATATTTTTATCAACTAAGTGGGTGCACCATTGTAAAGAACTTGTTTGCATCATGATCAATCACATGGTTTAAGTTTGTTGGTCGCCATTTTGAAGCTATATTTATTAGAGCTTTTGTGGAAGTGTTGTGAATAATAATTTTTTTAAGTGTAATAAAACGATAAATAAGCTTTGTGCCCGACCTCAAATAAATATAAATAATATTGCCCTAAATTACTGTGGTCAACTACAACATTCATACATTACCATCAGTTTTAATTATAGCCATTTAAAGTGACTTGTTAGCTGTTGGCGTAGGGATACATTAGGGACAATTTCTTGTAACTTTTTGAGCTACCATCCAAGTAAACGCAGGTGGTGAATGTATTCTAAAATTTGTATTGATAAAGTTATGTTATGAACTTAAATGAATCCAATAATAGAGTAGTTATTACAGAGATGTGTGTGGCGGGAATGGGGCATAGGAGATAGTGTGGTGTGGATTATCTTGTCAAAGGGACTTCTTAAAACATGCCAGCCCTGACATGTTTGTACTTATTTGTTCATGTGTTCTCCCCTCAACAGCTTATTTTCCCTTTCAGCCAGCTCATTTGTGGTCTTACTCAGTTGTGTGTTTATTTCAGTTTATTTGAGCAGTATCTAGTGAAGCTTTTTAATTCCTTTATTAAAGCTTTTTTTTTAAGATTTCTGTGATATTGACAAACACTGACAAACTGTAGCCTACAGTAAAAAAGTACATAATTGTTGTGAAGCTTTATTAAGTTTAATTCATAAAATGTATATATATATATATTTTTTTTTTCCACAGGAACTACAACAGAGGACTTTCATAAAGAGAGACTCCACTTTCAAAAATTCACAGAAGACTACTAAAGAAAAATAAACTAATATTTCACCAAACTATGCTTCTGTAACTTTACTTAACCTACAAGAAAACATAAGAATCACAAACCTTTTAATATTTAAAATATTTCATATTCCGTTTATTAGTCCTTAGTGTAGTCTGATACCTTAACTCAGCCGGTAGCATGTCTACCTACTGAGCTAAAGGTCCGGGGTTTGATTCTTGGCATGGCCAAAAATTTATCATTGATGAAAATATGGGTTTGCCCTTGCACATTGATAAATTAATGGCTGGTGCCTATTCTTGTCTTAAGTTAGATTATCAGGCATATGAAGCTACAACAGGCCTAGCAAGCTGGAAGTGGAAAATATATGGCTTGAATAAAAAAAAATGCCCCAGGCTATGGAGATATTGGGCCTCGATGGGTGCCAAATATAATGATAAGGATTTTATTTCAATATTGACCTGTGATTGAGCACTATTTATTTTGATATCTGGGATTTATGATGATGACATCACGTGCATGCCCTACTGCAGACGGTGATGTTACCTGATTATATATGATACGTATTCTTTCGAAATGAGCAAGACTTTTGATGTTGCACACGATTTATTTAAATGATTACACCTTCGGTACTGAAGATGTGATATAAAATGACACAGTTTTTGTTAAATTATGAATTGTTTTTGTGTGATATTACAAGTTTCACGTTCTGAGTGATGTGTAGATTTGTGTTAGTACTTCACTGTCCTAACAAGCTGTGTGATGAATTGAACTGTTTTTCTGTGTATCAATAAATGGATTCATACGCACAAGCTGCTTATATATAGCCTATCCCTTGCCTCTTGAACTCATTGTCACAAGTGTCAAAAATAACTAATAGAAAAACTCCTGGCAACCTGATGATGTGAAGGCTGGCTTTACTAAAAATTATCTTATTGCAAAATGTATTTCAATTCAAATTTAATGCTTATAAAAGTTGTTGTTCATACTTAAAAAATATGAATAAGATGGTTACAATAATAATTCTAGTAAACAGTATGAAAGAGTAAATGCGTGTTTGGTAAAATATTTATTGCAATGTTGATCAACAATGATTCTAGATAGCTTAACCAACATAATACTATAAGTAAATAATGACTAAACTAGTGCTACTTTTGTAGTTAGATGTATTAATTAATACAAGTTTCAGATATCATAATTTCAAAAACATTCCATATAATATATTCTCGATCTTAAATTTTAAATTTAACTGAAATTATTAGTTTATAAAAGTAGCAGGTGAAAATAGTAAAAAATAATGATTATTCAATTATTTAGTCAACTATTTAGCTATATTTATTTTAATTGCTTTGTCATGCCAATGCAATTTCAATCGAGGATAATTCAAAACAGACGACAATGTTGATAAGTTTACCAGTTGAAAGTGGTTTTAGAGATTTATTACACTATAAATGTGAATTTGTTATTGATTTTAACAAGTTAAGCTACCAAATGATTTATAAGTGGAACCGCTGATACCATCTAGCTTAAATAGCATATACTTACAATTGCGTTTTAAAAATGGATTTATGCGTACATCAAGAGGAAGCTCGAAATCAGAGTACTCACAGAGCCCTAGTTTTCACTAATGCTATTACCTCTGGATACCTGGGACAGATGTCTGCAATTATATGTGCCATCAAGTCCACACCCTTTCTGTACACCAAGCGGCTTACAATCACAACAGTTACTGGAACAAAAACACTGCAATGTTTCACTTGGGTGTTTGTTAGTACAATGTAAGCTTACGCCAAAAAGTTAATAAAACTAAAATATTAAAATTTTAACAAGGTGAAGAAAAGTGTTTCAAAAATTGCTGGAATAGCAAAATTATGAGGTTTCAGTTTCTTCTCACATGGTGCTGCAATCCACTAAATATATCTTATAATTGTTTTATATTTCTGCATCTATTGATGTCACGAATTTCTTAACTATATTTGGAAAAGAATATTTAAAAAAATCATTAGTATAAAAAATTAAGCGAGGGGAAAATAAGGAAAAATATAGATGTTGAAGTAGTAACATTGTGTTATGCTTAGGGATGTGCGAGAACAATTTTTTTCAATTCGAGACGAGAATATAAAAAAATATCAAGACACGAGAATGAGGCAAGAAAACATCCTTTGAAAGAAAAGAAAAAAATTATATTATGTTTATTAAAGTAAATATAATAGTTTATAGAGTTCCTATTTGATATTTGACCTGATGCTTGGTTTAGATTGTCTTATATATATATAGTTCATTCAAACATTTGCGATAACTAATACACATTTTAAATGCAATTAATAAAATAGTGATAGGTAGTTACCATTATAATTTAATTTTGTTGTGTAACAGCTTATATTGTCAAAGTTTGATATTGAAAAACATTATTTGTAACCAAAATATTTCTTAATGAAAGCTGTTTTTTGAGGGGGACTGCAGCCTATTTTTGGGTTATTTTATTATGGTATTATAGGAAATAATAAATTCCAGATTTGTTTTAATAATTTCTTAGGGCCAGTATTTGTTTTTTATTTATTTCTCAAATTTTTTATATTAATTTTTTAACTTTCAAGACAAGATCAAAATTTTCTTTTCTTAAATTCTCGAGACTCACACGTCCTTAGTTATACTTGCTCATTAAACTTTATCTAATTGAACCTTGGCAGCATTAAAAAACATTATTAACTTTGATAGTCAAAGAAATTTGTAAAAAAAAATTATATCATTTCTCACTTCCCTATTTCTGATAATTTCAGAATATTTTATTATTGTAGTCTTAAAATTTGATTCATTGCTACAAATTACGACCTCCAAACGAAAAGGCAACGAAAACATGATGTTACTTTATTTTTATTTTGTCCAAGAGTTTGTTGTCTGATAAGGCTTTAACACAATGTTTTCAATAGGGCTCAGCACACAGGCAAAGCCAGCCACTAATTGTTTTCAATGCGGCCCTCTGGCAACTGGTAGCGAGCGAATGAGCATGTTGGTTGCCTGTTAAGAATCGAGTTAAATAAAATGATTATTTTCCTATCTCACATAGATTATTATTTTTAAGTAATATATTAAGTTTGTAAAATCAATGAAAAAATGCCTGGTTTAAGGTGGCTGACAAATAAAATAAAATAAGGTGTAACACTTAATTTAAGCCACTGGTAATAAATAATTACCATATTGAAATAATGTTTAAAATAAATATGGTTCCAACCAATAGGAGCAGAACTTAGAAACTTATGTACAAAAAATTACAAGATCAAATTTTATATGAAAGGCCTATCAATATTGCTTTATTTTAATTCTAATAGTGTTCTTGAAATTTAGTAGATTATATTTTATCTTATTATTAACAAAATGACATGAAAATTAAAACAAATGTGTACCTATTTTGCAGCATCTACAAGTATAAGCAGTCTTCTATCATATTTAAGTAGGTACCCCAAATTTTACCAACATTTAGAGGCAATAATATAATAAAACTGTATAAATACTCAATACAGCCAACCCATTCATTTATACAATTCTTACATTATCATGGTAAAGTAGCTTCTGATTTTACAATGTAACAACAAAAATATTTCAAACTGTCCTGTCCAGTAAATCTTAAGGTCAAGTAAAATAAAAATGTGCTATATGGCACAGTAGTTACATTTATTACAGCTCAATTAGATTTTCTCGGCCATTTTGTCTTCCAAAAAATATCACCACTTTGAGAATTTAAGTTCTATAATGACTTCATACATTGGCCATGCCTCTACCACAACATGCCAGATTGGTCTCAATCAACATAACATCACACTAAGCCAATATCCCCTGTACCCACAGACTTGTAGCAATAGAAGAATACCTCAACACACATTCTGATGGCAGCTAACCCATTACTGCATTCCTAGTAAAACTATCAACTTTAATACTGTAGGAAAATTACTTCAGATTTCTGGACCAAATCTACCTACAAATTAAATGTACCATACTGCTATAGGGACACATATGCAAATCTGTACATTGGTAGACTAGAATGTTTGTTCCTGGGCAGACAGCTGCTACAGACCCTTTGGTGGTTCAGATACATAGACGACATCTTTATAATCTGGACCAACACCCCTCAACAACTCAAATTCTTCCTGGCGGACATCAACAATTTTTCACCTTTAAAATTTACCTGGAAAATATCCACATCCAGCATTAGTTTTCTGGATGTGGGCATCACACTTCACCAGGGACACCTAAAAACGACTGTGCACATCAGGAAAATCAACCAGCAACAATTACCCTCATTATGACAGTTGCTACCCAATGAGAAATGAGGTCAGCCCCACATAGCCTAGCCATTAGAGCAAAAAGAATTTTCTCTGACAACGATGACCTTTCGAAACACAATCAAAATCTGCAACATATGTTTATCAACAGAGGCAGCCCCAAAGCACTGGTGTATGGTCAAAAAACCAGAGCTCAAAATAGTGGACTACAATATCAAAAGGAACGAACATCTCAGCCTGGACTCCACAGACTAAACAATTTTCATACGTCAATCTTCCACCACTAAACAAAATAGATTCATGGAGCTTCCAAGAATAACCTATAAAAAAACCCAACCAACCTGCATAGTTATCATGTAAGATCCAAACTTGACTATTCAACCCAACTTAAATAAATCTCAGGTTCATCTCCCTGAAACCCCCAAGCCTCGCCTTGCAAAACCTGCGCCATACACAAACTACCAAATTCATTCTCCAGCAACACAACTAAAATAAATTACTCTATAAATGGCCGCCATAGTTGTGATTCTGAAAACCTCACTTACTAACAGGAATGCAACCAGTGTCAATCATTATACATTGCTTTCACAACAGAAACACTAAGAAAGAGAATGAATGGGCATCGACATGAAACAAAAATGAAAAATAAAGAAAAAATGTATCATCACATGCTGAAACACATAATATGGGCTTTAATCACTATTACACCACCAAGTCGATCAAATCCATCAATAAAGATATCTGCAATCCTTCACAACTTAGGATATGGGAACGTACTTATATACATTAATGTTTCCAGTCTGTGGCCCAGGTCAGTTTTAAATTCAAGCCATTTATTTTCCACTACCGGCTTGATAGGCCTGTCT
Organism: Timema monikensis; assembly: GCA_902151445.1. Lineage (NCBI taxonomy): Eukaryota > Metazoa > Arthropoda > Insecta > Phasmatodea > Timematidae > Timema > Timema monikensis. Next base: position 55,620 of record CABFVZ010002381.1, on the reverse strand, counting down.
TAGCTCCATATGTCTTATAATCTAACTTAAGACTAGGATAGGCAAAACATCCAGTCCCCGGCTGTTAATTCATTAATGTGAAAGGGTAAACCCACATTTCACCAATAATAAATTTTGATATGGGAACTGGACCATCAATATCTCACCAAATCCAGACAAGCCCCTAACCTCAACCTTAAATAATTCTTCTCCTTCCTACCTGTACAATTATTATTATTATTTTCAATGTCACAATAATAATATAAAACAACTTTTAGTTTATCTACCTATCTGATAAAAGTACTGCCATCTATAGAGTGAAATCATAATTAAAAACAATCAGCTGTTGACAGTCAACCTTGCAGTCCAACCCAGAGCATCAGTATACTCTCTCGACCTGATGAAATTATGTGTGACAATAAAAGCTTGTCCTTAAAAATGTGTGTATTTTAATGTGTTATCCAAACAATTTCTAATCCAATATCACTAAGGTAAGTGTGCTGGATATCCCTCCTAATTTGAACCAATATTTTTAAATAAATATATCAATGTTAAGCAATTAAGAGCCTCGTCTGTTTAAGTAGGTAAAGTTAAAAACATATTGAAAATAAGTGTTGATATAATTGCTTGCAGTTCTCAAAGAAATACCATCTGTTAAAATTACTATATATGGGAATGGTTAGAGGCCACATTATGGTTTTGTAAAGCAAATATTAGGGTGAACACTTGCTGAAATTAACTTACTTCTTTGAGTACTTCTCCTGGTTGGGTCAGGTGTGAAAACTGCTGTATCGACTGCATTAGGAATAACTGACACTTGTCTGTGTGGCATCCGCGCCCGCAAAACTGTGTTCTCTTTGCTACAAGCAAACATTCATTCAGATAATGAAAAAGAAACAATAGGCCACACTCAAAATATGGTTTCTAAAATATTTTTAGTAATGATAGCTCTCATGGAAGATATATATTTTTAATATGTTGGTTATGTACAAAACGTTGTTGATATTTTATAGCCAATAAGAGATTTTTACTCTAAATTCTAAAATTTAGGTATTTAGTAGCCTTGATGTTTATATTACAATATATTACAATATATTACAGTAAAATGGAAAAAGAGAGGAAGCAAAAGAAAATGTTGCAAATGAAGTATGTAGGAAAAATACCGCAAGTAAGGCTAAGAAAGAGATGGGAGGAGCAGATAACAGAAAGTGTTCAAGTGAGAAGAAGACAGAGGCATTTTACTAAACTGACCTGGCCACAGGCTGGTAACGTGATGATGATGATATACAAACATAATCTACTTTTGTTTAATTACTCACCAAGTGTGTGATACACATATGCAATGGTTACAATCTGCTAATGAGATTTGAAGGAACTTGTTGGTAATTATTGCAGATGTATCAGCAAAACCAAACAATGAGTGGTCAGTGAAAACTGTCTGAAACACAAAGACCAAACTATGAGTTATCAGTTGAAAGTATCTTAAACCCAATTGCAGACAAAATCTTAAGTGGTCATTGAAAACTGGGTAAGGCCTAGTACACACTTGGAAACATTGTTTGTAAACATGATGCTCTTGTTTCTTAAATGTTTTTTAGTGTTTTGGAAACAGTTTGCAAACATTTTTTAATGTTTTGTTTGTCTCTCCCAAAGAGGAAACAATGATTTTAGGTATTAATTTCAAATGGGTTACAAGAAACCAAGTTTAAGTGTCTGAACATGTTTGCCAACGTTGCCGACAACAAACAACGTGGGCCAGGCCAGTCGTTCAATATTCTGGGATCAACCATTTGTAAAATACAAATCAACCACTGTTTTCTTATTCTCTGCCTCCTTGAACAGTCCATGACTACATAAAAACACAAGCCACATCCTCATCTGCATTCTCCTGTGTATACGTCTTGTAGGCCTACTCTACTGAACTCTGGACAGGAAACAATGTTTCATCATTGCAGTCTGGACAGAAAGTGTTTATTTAAATGTTTTCCTATGTTTGTAAGCAACAGGAAACATTCCTAAAACATCGAGAAACAATGTTTCCAAGTGCATGCTAGACTTAAAACACAATCATAGACTAAATTATGAGTGATCGGTGAAAAGTGTATGAAACCCAATGCATAACTTAGGGCCAGTTTTATAGTCGGCTTGAGTATGCCTCAAGTGTGGCGCTATGCTAAATACAAGATGGCACTTACCTAAACTCGAATGGAATAGTTCAGTTTCGCATATTAAACTGGTCCATTCCATTCTGGTCTAGGTGGTGTCATCTTGTATTTAGTGTAACACCGCACTTGACTGACTGTTTGACCATAAAAATGGTCCTAATGGCCCAGTTTTCATTGAAAACTGGCGAAAACACAATCATAAACCAAATTGTGTGTTTCTTTGAAAACTGTCCAAAATACAATAGAAGACCATATTGTTAGTTTACAATGAAAATTGTATAAAGCACAATAATAGACCAACTCGTGGGTTGTTAATTAAAAACTTGTGACACAATATTTTTATCCATGAACAATTTAAAACATAAATTATAATTTTTTTTCACTTTAGTTAGATTGATTGTATAGTGGCGCTACATGTGTATAATAATGTGTTCATCTTGATAATTTTATTAACATTATTAATTTAAATTTAACTACAGCCAAATGCCAAATGTTTTTATACAATTAAATTATGAGCTACAAACATATTTGGGGTAGAACCGACAAGAAAACTATCGGTCTAGTACAATTGACCATCAAATATATCCAAAAGTAAAACACAAACCCTCACTTGAAGAAAACTTCCAGAGTATGTCATGAGAAACGCTTCCTGTCTTTCAACCTGTTGATCCTGGAAACCTCATTCTGTGCCCTGTGAGCAATCAGGACACAGCTAGGATCAAACAATCCAAGGCTGGCCATACAAACAATTTCTGATCACGCAAAAAAATGTTATTTCAAGAATTCTACCCATTTTGAAATGTCTAAAAACAAAAAATGCCCTTCACCCAGCAAGGTGTAGCCACATAATACTTAATAGCCTCAGACTTTAGCCTTCTACCCTTCCACCCTCTTGTTTGCAACAAATTAGATTTGAAATTTTAGCTTATAATATATGTATATCAAATTGAATGTTTCAAACCATCTGAAATCCAATTACAAAGCAAATTGGCAGTGGCTAGAAAAACCGTCTAAGAGCCCAAGCACATACCAAATAAGGCACAGCCAACTGATTAAAAACCAATCACAGACCATATGAATGTCAACAGTTGCTTTTTGAGAATAGCCCAAGGAAATTCACTTTTAGAAGGGGAGAACCTTAAAGAGCTGTACAACATTCCATGCAGTGATGCAGCAAAGACCGGAGAATTGGACTGATGCATTGAAGATGTTACCTCACTATCCTCTCCTAAAAATAACCTTTCTCACTCTATCATTGACTTGAGACTGGAGGCTATGTCTGAAATGTGTGGTGTAATTCTGCAAATTCTGTGAGGTGACATTTGTAACAAATTTCACTATTCACTCTTTGTGGGTCTGTATGGTTCTGTAGAGGTGACATTATTTATAACTAACTTCAGCACTCCCTTTGTTTTGGTATGGATCTGGTTCTGTGGAACAACAAACTTCATTCCACACTCTTTGTAGACCTACATATGGTTGTGTGAAAGTAACATTGTTTAACTTGCTTCAGTATTTACTTTTTGTATGCATGTACCCAATAAGGTTCTGTGGAGTTAAATTATTTTAACTATTATAATATATTCTAAGAAGCATTAAAGTAGTGAGCCAAATTATTATTAAATCTACCTTCAAGTCTAGAAGACGTCCAATTACCATTGCCTCATGTGCCAATGCTGAGAAAGCAGAGTGTCCATGAACTATCGTAATTCTTTCCCGGATAAATATATAGCGTATCAGTGGAAGAGAGCAAATCATTGTTGGTAAAACACATTGATTGTAGAAAACTTTGACAGGAAGATAAAAAATCTGAAAGAATACGATGCAAGTTTTGGTTGTTAGTAATATGCAATTACTTTTGATACAAATTTTTACTCAATTGCATAATTGCCAGATTTCCTGAATTTCCTGAAAAATGAATTATTTTACAGATTTAGCATTTTAGAAAACATTGTAAGAAAGTTTGTAGGTAAGGGTTGTTATATTTAGATAAGATAATACCTGAAAAGAAATGTCATAAAAACTATGGGAGCACTAAAGAATAGTTGAACAATAGTGTAGATTGAAAATATTATCATAAAGGATAAGTATTGGATAATTCTATAAAATTTTTCAGGTTTTGTTCACAGTCTGTATATGATACAACTTTTTTTTTCATTCCAAAGAGGTTTAGTTTAATCATATTTTTTTGTTCATAAAGTGTGTGTGTGTGTGTGTGTGTGTGTGAGAGAGAGAGAGAGAGAGAGAGAGAGATCAGTTAGGTACAGTACATGCCATAATACATACTAATGTATTTTATACAGTTTACATCGTGTTACAGTTTTTTTTTACTGATTTAAAAAATCCATTAAGTTGGCAGCTATGAAGTTTTATTTAAATTAAATTTAATGATGATGTTTGGATTTTTCTTATTTTACTAAATATACCAATAAATCCTTTTTATCCAGTTGCATTGTGTGCTTTGTATCTTAAAAACAAATACTACAGCAATGGTGGTCAAATAAACTAATATAGAAGCAATAGGAAATATGCAAATAGTTCTTGAAATGGAATAGAGCCTAAAATAAATATACATCCATACCTACATAAATTACTGTTTTCAGCCTTTAGGCTGAGTCAGTTTTTTATTCAAGCCATATATTTTCCACTATGTACCTCGCTAGGCCTGTCATAGCTTTATATGCCTTATAAGATAACTTATGACTAGGACAGGCACAACATCCAGTGCCCGGCCATTAATTCATCACTGTGGAAGGGTAAATCCACATTTCACCAATGAAAATATTTTCTGGCCATGCTAAGAATCGAACCCAGTAACCTTAATTCAGTAGACAAACATGCTACTGACTAAGCTAAGGTGTCTAATATAAAAAGAATTAACCTATTTATTTAAAATATGATTTATATTATAGATATTTGCATGATCTTTTAACTTCTAATCCACTGTGAGATAGGAAATTTGGCAGATTTAACAATAATTATTTTACATGCCCCTTATGAATTAGATTGGATTGCTGGTGACGATAAGCTTGGCCTTTGAATTTTGTTTAAGTGAGCTAAGAGTATTTTTTTCCTAAATAATTCCTCAATCTCCCTCAATGCAAATGTATTTCCTCTAAAGTCTACCATTCTCTTTCTAGTCCAATAGTATAAATACGCGAATAGCCTCAGCGGGTAATAAGGTGGAGTGCACACAAAAATAATTGAGATATTGTGAGTTATCTTTGCACACTTTTATTTTAAAAATAGAGTTAAAGAGTCAGAATTGTGTGTAAAGTAATGGTCAAACATAATTACATTTATACTTGCACTAGTGGGTAGTGGATTAAAGTGTTAGTTTCTTCTAGTTTGGTTTGTCAATTTGTGGACATGGTTTAGTTTTGGGTATGATACAAAAAAAAAATCATTTAAAATCCTATAATAAGATACAAGTTCAAAACTCGCAGAATAATGTGTAGTCTATTAAATAAAAAGTAGCCTACATTAGGCCCGCATAGAAAAGGATTGCAAAACCTAAGAACTTATTTTCATTGTTAAATATGTAGTGTATAATGAAGGTAAGTAAAAAAGAAATTAAATAAATAATAACCAGATGGTTGCATGGTTTAGCACATCACTCATAGGTTGGACTATATCATCAATGATGAGGAGATTGAGGTTCATATTTCGTTGTAGCAAGAGTGATTTTTTCTAAATGATTTCCCACTCTCCCTTACTTATTTTCTTACTCTATGGCATTATGAACTCTAAAGTTAATTGCCTAACTTACAAAAGTATGCAACTTATCCCTATAATGAGCTAGTTCTATTCAGTCCACCTCATTACACCCTCTCTTTTCAGATCAATTCTAATGCTACCCTTCCATCTGCAGTCTTACCAACTCTTCTCTAAAGTTTTGCCTTCTTCATCCCTGTTCCAATAGTTTTATAATGTATGCATATATCCTGAGCCGTTACTAAGTCATGGTTAAAAAAATTATCAATGTAATTTATTGACTGGGTTAAATACCTATAATAAAATAATAACCTTTAAACCATTGGTCATGTATCGGATGCCAACTCTGAGGCCATACGAGTGAGTGAGCACAATGACCTTGTGGCCCCGGCTGATGAGACACTGGGAGAGGTTGAATATGTGTTCCTCCACGCCACCCATGTTGGGGAAGAAAAAATCTGAGACCATGCTAGAAAAAAACAAATCTTACTTGTAGAAGTTCTGCAGTAGAGATGGGAGAGATGTGATTTCTTGTCAAATAGTTTGCAGTCAAAAGAAGATTTGTCAATAATTCAAACCTATTTGTTGGTAGAAAAAATAAAAGATGTTGAATATCTACTTCTTTATTCCTCGGATATAATTAGGCTATCTTGCATCTTAATAGAGTCTGATTTTCATAGGAATTTTATTTAACTCATTTATTTGAGGTAATTTGCATGCACTTTCTGAACCGATTGACCATATTAGCACATGCAAATTTCATGGGCGAGAGCAAAAGGGCCTATCAATTGTGCCGGGACAGGTATTTTCACATGCCCTAGAGGGTTCTTTTATGTACCACAATCGACATGGGATCGAGGGCTTTACTTCACCTCTAAAGGAGGTAGTGCTACAGATTTGAATTGCTCAGAAAAATTCTGTCGACCCTGGCTGGGTTTGAACCCACGAGCATTGGGTCCTGAGGCCAGCACTTTACCCCAAAACCACCAAGGTTGACTTTCATAGGAAGAGCCTAAATTATAAAATACATACTTTTTACAGCCAACCTAAATAACATCGTACAATATTATTTTATAGGTAGGGCCTATAGATAATATCTATGAAAAGGGACAGGCGCTGATCACATGACTTGACGTTTGAATTTATGAATGTAGATCTAGTTACTTTTCTAGCTGTTAAAGTTACATTCAAACAGCTAACTTAATGACCTGTTGGTAGATTATAGCAGCCCTATTTGTGTATCCTAGGCACATCAGTAATATATAGGTACAATATGTTGAAAATTACATTTAACTAAGCCTAATTAATAATAATTATTATTCAGGAACTAATTACCTACTAGTATCAGTATTCTTTATTAACGAGTAGGGTTATAATATTAAATGTTTAATTATCATCCAAGTAACCTGCCTCATGGACAGCGAACCTGGCTATCAACCTAAGTCTCCTGGGTTTGATTACTGGATGGTACAATGAATAATTTTCCCGAAAGGAGAAGTATCCCAACGGCCGGCAAGGTCGCGTTGATTTGGCTTAAGTTCGGTTAAGAGTTTCTGATGGTCCCGCACCTTCATATTCACTATCACCATCACCTTAACTCATTAGATGGCAAGAGCCTCCACAGAAAGAATGTACTATTAGTACATTTGGGCGTACCCTCGACAAAGCTACACGCTTACCTACCAATCTTCCCACAAAATGGGTTACTCATAATGAAACTAGTCCAAACACACAAGATTTTTTTTTTAGTTCAGTATGCCCTCGAGGCATGATATATAATAAAGATTGACTTATGTCCCAATTACCATTCTATTGTTTTGTCATTTTTTAATTAAATAGTAGGTAGCCTATAAGAGACATGAAAAATATTACAAAAATAAATATTTTACTTTGTGTAAACCCCTTGATGAAAAGCGTCGATGCCACTAGCTATGAATATTTTAATACTGACCATATTTTGTGCCGCATTTCATGGTTTAACAGTCATATTCCGTTAGTTCATTTAGAAAATCTTAAATCATGAACAAAGACAAGGTTAAGTATAGTTTCTTAGAGTAGAAAGAGGTTTCACCAACAACGACCTTTTACTCTTTTACACATTTTGAGCTAAAGAAAAAAAAAGTTTAGGAATAATGGTTGGATTATTTTCAAAATATTGAATTCAATATTTAATAATTATTGGTAGATGATTTTCAACATACTAAAGGCGCATTTACATGGGTCAAATGGGAAAATCATAATAATTAAACCTTAAACGGGACTATTGATCTCTTATTATATAACTTTATATTTGATTGACAACATTATCATTGCATAGATAAATAAATTCTGTGATTATCTGGCTGAAATTTTCTAGCTGGCGTCTGCATATCATGGTGTAATAGAGAAGAAAACTGTCGGCTATCTTTTTCTTTTCTACACTCATACAAGGTAATTTGGCATTTTGACATGGTTCATAATTTGATTGAATATATAAAATTAGTTAAATGAAATAAATGTGTTAGTAAAAGCTTTGAAGACCATAATATCATATAAATATATGATTAAGCAATATTAAAGGGTCAATTTTCAAATATTTGCAAGGTAGAGGGGTCTCTTCAAATAGTTTCTAGATTCGTCCTATTTTTTTTTTTTTAATTGCTAGAATGGATGTAAAGAGACTACTAATAGACCACATATAATTTGAAAAACCACATTCAATAGTGTTTGTGTAAATATGTGATTTCTAACCGACTTTATCACAAAGTTGAAAGGCATGTTAAGCACGTTCTTAATATAGATTATAAATGTAAATACGCAATATTTTAATACTAAATTTAAACTGTGTGCGTACCAAGTTTGATCGAAATTGGATAAAATTATCACTATTAAAAAATCTAAACAACTGCTCCATTAACATTGGTCAAAATAGGTCCTAGTAAAATATCAATATTTTAATAATTTAATTCAACCCGCTTCGGTGGTTGCGTGGTCTAACGTGCTAATCTCTTGTTGGACTAGACTGCTGAAATTGTGGAAGATCGACCCCGGTTGGGCGCATTGAGGGTGACTTTCCCTTCTCCCTCCACGCAAAAACGGGCGTATTTCTTCTAATTAAGCCTTACTAATACCTAACCCATTAGTGTAATTATTACTTAGGCGTATAAATCAAACAGGTAGTGAGACGCAGTACTAAAAAAAATTAAATCAGTGACTATACATTTTGTATACATTTACTTTTTTTATTTTTATTTTAGATGCACCTGACCTCAATAGGAACAAAGTCATATGACTTAAAATAATATGTGTAGCGCAGCGTTTTCCAACCTTGAGATCGTGGCGTGTTTAGGGTGGGGTCGCAATATTTTTGAGGTTTTAGTTTCATACTTATTTTAAGTGATTATAACGTTTATAAGGAAGTTCAAAAATAAAATATAAATTTAAGCAGTTGAAATAATAGACTCTGTTAAGTTACTTATTGTTTGTTTTTAGTTATCCAGCTCTGGCAATAAGCTTTCTTATGTTTACTGAAAACCTAGGACAACACAAGTATTTGACACCATGGCCTATCACCAATAATACATTTAAGAGGGTGCATATAGATTACGTGAACTATAAAAATCACATGATCTTGGTGCTAGTTGTTTGCTATCGTTTTGGATTGAAGCATGGATGGTTAAAAGAGCTACAGCGCAAGAAACTGTAACCAAACTAAGAGAGTGCTTTGCAGCATTAGGCATGCCAGATGCGATTGTCTCTGATAATGGTTCACCTTTTAATTCAGAAGAGTGTGTTGTGTTTTGCCTTAGTTATTGAATCAAGGTAATAAAGTCACCACCGTATCATTCACCATCAAATGGTACTACAGAAAAAGCGGTTCAAATTGTTGCAGGAAAATTGAAGAAGATGGTATACCAAGCCCCCAACGTTCCGATTGACCTACTGTTAGTGAACTTGTTGTTTGGCTGTAGAAATACCCCAAATACAGTGACTGGTAAGAATCCTGCTGAATTGGTATTGTGATTCGCACCAAAAACAAGATTGCACATGCTAAAACCAAGCTTCAGTAAACTACGCGTCTCAACTATTTATCAAAAACAACCACTGGATTTCTTCCCACAAGAAACAGTAAAAATAAAGAGACCAGGATATAATTAGTTTAGATGAGGAATTGGTGTCGTTCTTGAAAGATGCAGTAAAGTGACATACTTAGTTTACAATAATGCAACAAGAAAAGAGCGACTTTTCCATGCAAATCAATTGAGTAAACTAACATGTGAAGGGCCAACAGACAGAACTGTAGCCCACGGACTTACCAGTAATCCCAAAACGACTGTCGGTTCTGTCATTGGAGTTTAAAAAAATTCAGAAGCCACCATCACCTCAAATAGGAAGAAACCTTGGTATGGAGGGTGATTCAATCCCACTAGAAAGGCTTGTACTAGCTCCAATTCACCCTACTGCAGTGGAAATCCTGGAGACAGCACCTCACGTCCTGCGTCGTTCATCTAGGAGAACAAAACCTCCAGAGAGACTTAATCATAAATGTTAATGCATTAGGCCAACCACATGTAGCATTAGGTTTCTTTAAGGGGAGAGTGCACAGTATGATAATGTTTGAGAGGTTGGCACTATGGGATGAGTCAGTAAGAGAATGGCTGACGCTTTTGGTATTTACGTTTATTATTTGATTATTCTGTGGTTACTGCCAGAATCCGGTTCCAGTGTAAAACAGTGCAGTTTCACGAAGTATTGTTGTTTTCTTTTTGCGTGGGACCGGCAAAATCACTACACCCAGAAACAGTGATAAAAGCGTACACCACTGACACCAGGAAATAAGAATGTTGTCGATACACCACTTGTCAGTCTGAAAAAAAAGTATATTTAACTCCACTCCATCTAAAGCTTGGTCTTATGAAAAACTTTGTTGGGCAAGTAATGGATAGAAATGAGCTTAAGACTTGTAATAAAAATCCTACTTAAGACAAAACTTTCCAAAGATCAAAGAAAGCATCTTTGTAGGAACTCAAATAAGAGAATTGAATAAAGATGAGAACTTTGATGGTCCAACAAGAATCCGATGCACGATTCCCCTTAATAATCATACAGCCGATTTACGTTAGTGTTTTTCTATGAGCTGTTTTTTAAACTAATATTTTTCACAATTATTTTTATTAGATGTTTATAAACTAATATTTTACTCTAGTGCTGTCTTTGAGATTTTTATTAGCTAATATCTTACCCCACCATTTTCTACTTGAGGCTTTGGAACTAGAATTTCTCTTTGTTTCTTTTATTTTTCATATGTTGGCTAAAACGGCTAATTTATTGTGATGTCACTGACTTCTGTCTTTGCGGAGTTATGAACGTCAGCTGTCTCGGTTTATTATGCCATTACATTCATCACTAAAATTTCATTGGCTAAATTAAAAGTGGGTTGTCATTTCTTATAGTTACACGAGTTTAATTTTTTATTACTATAGTTTATTTCCGTTGCATATTAATACTACAATAATAATTATTATTATTGTGCAAAATACCAAAATATTTGACTATAGTAATTATTATTTCTTTGATAACTTAGTCTCCTTTAACCAATATGCATTAAGTAAGTCGTTATTCATGACCTTTATTTGAGAATAAATAAATACGAGAATATTCAAAGGACGTATCATTACACACAATTCATTAAATTAATTAATTTCAATGTGAGTTGGGATATAGTGTGGAGTGCAAGGAAAGAGTTGATCAGTGATCTGGTGGCTTTTTTCTGTAGTTGTGTGAAGCTCTAGAAGTGTGTTTTTCTCAATACCCTTTATTATACCCTAATTTAAGTAGAAAGAAATGTATTTGGTGGTTACTAAAACAGTTTTAATATAGACCTATTAACACATAAAGTCATGCTAATGGCAGGTGTCATGAGCTATCAATACCTATAAAACACATTTAATTTACTATACTGTTATCAAAGTTGACCGCGAAGAAATATCTTTGAATTTTCTGAACTGTTTGGCCAACTAGAATCTGGGTATAGATTGATATATCACTAAATGTTAGATGCATATTCCTCCTGCCTAAGTAAGTGTAAGAAATCTATTATAAACAAAGGTTAAGCACAGACTATGCCAGCCTATTAAATGTTGTTTAAATGTCCAGTAAGTTTATTCAAGTTTTTGAAAACTTCTTTAAAAAATCTGACACTAAATGAGTGCACAAAGTTATTACAGAGTTTGCTGAAAACCAGGGTTGTGGAGTCTGTACGCCAAACCTTAGACTCCAACGCCGACTCCTCTATTTTACTACTGTCCAACTCCAACTCCTTTAAAAATGTATCACATATTAATTAGTAATAAAAAATGTACTGTGGTAAAATTCTCCAATACAGATATTGGTGCTAAAGACCAAAAAGAGCATAAAATTAAAATGATATAACTACCCTATATATCGGTGACCTGGAGGTCCAAGGGTATGGTGTCAGATTTCTGTTCTGGGGTTCAATCCTCGATCCTGGCACAGATTTATCTGATTGACAAACCCTTCCTTCACCACTGACAAGACGTGTATTAATCACAATTTGTGAATGTGTGGAATGCCAGGCCTCCTTCGTGGTTCGGATCCCACGTTAAACTGTAGGTTCTCCATTTCATCTCACAATTACTCTACTTTACACATTAGCGTACTTATAACCCGAATGGGTAGTAAGACGGGGTGCTAATAATAATAATAATAATAATAATAAACTATACCCCATATTGTTATAATATGAGTTTTTACTTTTAAGTCAGATGGAACAGCAACTTCACAGCCCTTCTAGGGAATATAGTTTTGTGATTCAGGATATAATCCAAAGGCTCCCATTGAATCTGTACACTGGCTATTCTTCATCCTTTTGGGTATGACTTAAGAGTCAAATAATATTTATATTGTTTATTATTATTTATTTATATTGTTCATTGTATCATAAGTGACCACATAAAATACAGCACAGGAGCACTCTACATTTCTGAAGTACTACCCTCGCGAGACATCTCAAAGAAATTTATAATATATCAAGAAATATTTTTATTTCAGTAACTGAGCTGCTAGTCATTTTGTAAGAATAAAAATAGCTTTATTAACATGTGATTACAAAACTGATTTTGTCCTGGATGTTAAGTGGCTTACACCCCTCCCCCACCTATGCTCACAGAAAAGCATGTCTGTTATGAAGTGGAGATACTACTAAAAGAAAAGCCACAAAAGCAAACCAGCGGAAAGCCAATAAAAATCAGATCCTTACCTCAAAATCTTTTTTTGGTTTTCCTGTGGAAAACATAAAAGGAGAAACATAATGAAGTGTTGAAACCCAGATTTGAAAAATGCAAACCTGTACCTAAAACCAGAGAAAAACATAGTTTTTTTTTATCTCAGAAAATCTACAGTAAGATGTTACTGAGCATCTATATATTTTTAATATGAAGATCTTCCAGTAGCAAAGACACAATCTGATTTCAACTGTTTTGTTGTGACTACATAGCCTATATTTATGATGCACAGTGGTGGCTTGCTATAATTGAAAATAATTTTTTTAAATTAAGACCTGTATTTGAAGTTATTAAAGTTATTCAAGCCTCCAGGTCTAAAAACATCTAGTTCCAAAAGTCGACTGTGGTATCATGGGCCCCACTATCAAGGGTCATGATAAAACTCACATCTCTGGAGCCTACAACACCTACAGGAAGGAGTCACCGGATCACTGACACATTCTGAAATTGAACATCACTGAAAAACTTTGCAATTAAATATCAAAGCTGTACAATGACTACATACTCTCAGTAAAAAGTGATAATTTTTATAAGCTTCAACTAACATTTATGACTTTTAACCACTCTACAGCAATAAAGCCTGACAAGTCGCAAACTCCAAATTTTTTACTACAAGTAGATATTATCTTCATAAGTTTAAATTTTTTTCCAGTTCCCCCATCTGAGATATTAAGGCCAGAATAGGCCTAGGCCTATACATAAATTTGAGTGAGCAGCCATATTTAGGACTTGATAAAATAAGAGGGTGAAGGTTCTAAATTCTGAGATGTCACATTGGCTAATTTTTGGGGGTAGAGTTAAAATAATAAAAATTTGAATATTTTGATTCATTCCCTTCATTCCTTTTAAAAGGTAACTACATTCATAAACAAAACCAATGCTTGATTTCAGTTACTAAGGCTGCAGTTGGACAAAACATATAATGTCATGACATGTCGTCCACTTTTAAGTGTAGCTATGTGTTTTCTGTTCCAAGTCATTAGCTCGTTTATTTCTATATATTTGGAGGTAAACCTGCTAGAGAGCATAAAAAATTAATCAAATCTATCTTCAGCCATATTGTAAAAATGGCCATACTGGTAGGTACTGGAAAAGTGAGTTAAGTTTTTTTTTTTTTTAGAAAATGCTTTTTAATCACCAGAACATACGTGCAAAAAATTAGAATTTTCAAAAATTCTCATGCAACCGCTCTTTGGGTGATCTCATATGGAATTAGGTACCCTCCATATAGTGTGATATTAATAATAACTTAACCTATAACTATTGTTAATTGTGATTACCATTACTTATATCCAATGCCACCCTCAGGTTTGATTGTCAGGGGAGTAATATTAAAATTTCATAGTTAAACACCTTGTTATAGTTGATTAAAATTGAATTTCATCAATTGAAATAAATAAGAACAAATATTTCAATAGAAAAATATCATTTTTAGTTTTTGAGGGCGGACGATAATATACTCTATGGATGCCATTACTGATATGATTATGGCCTATGTACTCATTAACCCATGTGTGATTCTTGTTCAGGTTACCATCATGTCACTCCCAAACCCTCATGCTGACAAAGATTTGGACCTTTCAAATGTTGGGAGAGGAGTGTGGCTTGTCAAGGCAAGTACAGACAGGGCTAAAGCTAGTGTTGGACCATGTATACACACTTAGCTTTGTGTACTCACTACTTTAAAGTTTCTATTACAGGCTAACATGAACTACACATTAATAAGGTTTGATACACACTTGGAAAACCTAGAATTTAGGGAATTTGGCACAGTGAGGAAATTTTAGAAATATTGCCAATAATTCTTGAAGAGCACACATATATTTATCTTCACTAGTTCTTTTGTCAAGAATTTAAAAAATAAACCAGTGAAAATATGTTTTTAATACATAACGTTACATATAAAATAATGGGAAAATGATATTTTTGTCTGGAAAACCTGAAAAAGTCAGGCAATTTTAAAACTCGTATAGAAAGTGATGGGTTAAATATATAAGCTATTATGTTTGTTAAGAACACTCATAGACACATCTAAATATCATATTCTTTAAATTGAAAAATCACACCTAGATATGAGCATCGAACCCGGGACTTTTGGCTTAGTACGCCAATGTTTCTATCATTGAGCTCTCCAGGAGCCATCCTGTACGTGGGGTCATTCATCACTTATTCTAAGGCAGAGTCAGTTATGGATGTGCTGAAATTGTCAGTTATATATGAGCAATCATTTAAGATCGCTGGTGGTCTAGGGGTAAGGTGTCAGACTTCTGTGCTGGGGGTCCGGGGTTCAATCCTCGGTCCCGGCACAGATTTATCTGATTACCAAACCCTTCCTTTACCTCTGACAAGATGTGTATTAATCACAACTTGTGAATGTGTGGAGTGCCAGGCCTCCACCGTGGTTAGGAACCCACATTAGTCCTCCATTTCATCTCACAATCACTACCATTACACATTAGTGCAAGTGCTTATTACCTGAAAGGGTAGTAAGAAGTGGTGCTAGTAATAATAATTTAAGATCATGAGTTATTAGATAATATAGTCACCTTTGACTCAGGAGGGCTTTATGTTGCCAATAGTACAATGACAACTGTATTAATGTGGGCATAGCATGAAAGATTAAATAGCCAAGCTATTATAGTTAAGTACAGTTATAGCCGCATCTGACTATTTTGGTCATTAAATTGAAATAACAAAATTGATGACTCCTGGATAGCTTACTGGTAAGACCTTTAGCGTACTAAGCCAAAGGTCTCAAGTTTGATTCCTGTCTCTAGGTGTCATTATTCAATTTAAAGAATATGATATTTAGATGCAGCTATGAGTTTGTAATGCATAATTCGTACATGTGGCATGGATAATTTCATGGATTCTGATATTGCTCACATCTGTCTTGTGGGGATGGGAAATCTTTGAAAACGTACAGCAATCAATATGATGATGTATTATTACTGTTGGCGGTCACTCATTTGAGCAACTGCTGTGAAACTGCTATAAATAAAATTGTTGTTTACACTTTCTGCCTTATATTTATGTACCAACAGCGCCCTCTTTAACACCCAGGGGTGACGTCCACGAGCATACATTCATTAACGACAAAAGCTTTGTTTTAGTGTCCCTTATCTCTCATAGTTTGTACAGAGAGCTCCAAATCACCCTGTATACATCCAAATCATTTAAATTAATAAATAAATAAAACCCACATTTTTTTTTAAATCCTATAATATAACATTACTTAGTTGAAGGTTTAATTACCAGGTATGTCTTTTAAAACTAATTAAATTTTTCACATCAGGATAGTAATTTGTTAAAGTTTCGGGCTTCTCAGGTGTCAATCTATTAGTAGCTTTTCTTCTAAAGTTTCACTAACTTGTTATATGTTTTAATAGTTTACTCGAGTTGACTAACAATTTGTTCATCATCATCATCATCATTTTCCAGCCTGTAACCAGGTCAGTTTGGTAAAATGCCTCCATATTCTTCTTTCCTTTCACCATCCTTCATACTTTACTTGCTCCCATTATTTTCCTCCCACTTGCACACTAACTATTATCCGCTCCTCCCATCTTTTTCTTGGTTTCCCTTGTGGTCCTTTTCCTACATACTTCATCTCCATCATTCACTTCCGTGATTTGGAATATCTCAAAAAAAGAGTTAGTGTATAATATTTCAAGAGTATAGTGGTGTGAATTGTCTAAGAAAAAAATTGGTGTAAAATAGCTCAAGAAGATAATTGGTGTAAAATATACGAGGGTCATCCAGAAAGTAAGGTTACAAGGGCTCCTGAGGCCGGGGAAAATTTTTTGTTTCAAATTTGGCGCACCTAGCGTGTAGGGGGGGATCTTAACAGTCAATTTGTTTGGTCCTGCGTGTTTGTCGCCCATTTTTTTCAGTCACAGTAAATTCTTCTGATGGAGAGGTCGTCGCGCGCTCCTGCCACCTCCTGTCCGTGCGAGATCCGCACAGTCATCTGTTTTTTGACTTTGCAGAACAATACCGCCGCGAATGTTCATCGGAAGCTCGTGGAAGTTTATGGTAGTGATGTGATGAGTCGACATGTCACGAAGTGGGTTAGGTTGTTCAGAGAAGGTCATACTGATATGACGAGGCAAGGAGTGGGAGACCATCAGTAATTTCTGATGAACTTGTGCAAAAAATTGAAGAACAAGAGTGAAATGACCGCAGTGTGACGCTTGACAACCTTCACGAAAAAATTCCTGACATTTCTCTAAGTCTCCTTGGTGATATTGTGTCGGAAAAAACTTGGTTACAAGAAGTTGTGTGCAAGATGGGTGCCCAGAATGCTAACACCGCAGCGCATGAATTTTTGGATTGTTTTGCACAGGAGGGATGAGCTTTACTGGACTCTATTGTGATGTGGGATGAGATGTGGGTGTGTCACTACACCCCATAGTCCTAAAGACAATCACTTCAGTGGCGTCATTCATCTTCCCCAGCCACCAAAAAGTTCAAAATGACCCATTCAGCCAGAAAAGTCACATCCGTTTTTTTGGGACCGTAAGGGGGTCCTTTTGGTGGATTTTATGCCTAAAAGACTACCATTAATGCAGAGGATTATTGCAATATCCTAAAAAAAAACCTCAGAAGAGCCATTCAGAACCGCAGAAGGGGAATGCTGACCCGGGGAGACAGCCTCCTGCATGACAACGCCAGGCCCAACACCACGCGAGTTTCACAGGAGCTGCTGACATCGTTTGGATGGGATATTGTCACCCACCAACCCTATTCACCTGACTTGGCGCATTCAGACTATCACCTTTTCACTAAACTAAAGGGGTTTTTGGGTGGGAAACAATCAGGAGGTTGAGGAAGCTGTGAAGAAGTGGCTGAAAGAGTTGGCGGCGGAGGTCTATGACACTGGCATACAAAAGCTGGTGCCCAGACTACAGAAATGTATCAATCTCGATGGCGATTATGTTGAAAAATAGTTTAATATATTTGTGAAGTATCCTGTGAATTTCAATTTAATACAAGCCTTTTTTGATCCTAAATAAATGTTGTAACCTTACTTTCTGGATGATCCTCGTATCAAGAGTAGAGTGGTGTGGAATAGCTCAAAAGAAGAATTGGCGCAGAATAAATTGAAGGGTGGTGTGGAATAGGTCAAGAGAAGAACGGTTTAGAATATATTGAAAGCTGGTGTGAAATATATCAAAATAACAAATGGTGTGAATTGCTCAAGAGGATAGTTGGCATAGAATAGTTCAAGAGTAGGGTGTGTGTGGAATAGCTTTGGAGTAGAGTGAGTTTACATATAACCTAAACGGGCAGTAAGAAGGTACTAAAAAAGTAGTGTGGAATAGCTCAAGGGGAGAATTGTAGAATATTTCAAGAGGAGAAATGATGTGGAATAGCTTGAGTCGAAGGGTGGTATAGAAAATCTCAAGAGAAGTAGTGTTATGGATTATCTCAAGAGAAAAGGAGGTGTGGAATACATCAAGAGAAGAGGGGTTGGTGGAGAAAATAAAATTAAGGTATTATAAGGGGATCAAGTTTCTTATTGAACTGAGAAATTAACAAATCCACACACTACAATTATTTGATAAACCAAGTAAACCTCCTTAATAGAATACTTGGTTCTTTTGTACTAAGGACTATGCTACATATAACTATTAAGGAATGAATATTCCCTAAACATTCCTAGTTGAGTCTCTGGGAGAATCATGTTGAAATGCTGACAGTGAGTGAAATTGTAAGTTCTGGTTACAAGAGACCCTGACACATAAAAAAACCATGATTTTTATATATTTTTTAACTTTGTAATGGAATGTCTCAAATCAAGCCCATTGGAAGAGCTTGGTTGACTCTGTAACTCTTTATTTTTTATTTATTTTTGCAGGTACCAAAATATATCGCCAACAGATGGGACAAGGCCCCAGGGAACATTGAAGTTGGAAAACTTAAAATTTCAAAGTAAGCTGGTGTTAGCCACACATTTTGAAATTTGATATTTATACAATGTGAATCATATTTAGGGTTAAATGAGTTTTTTTAGTAAAAACCTTGACTCATTAGTTTTATTAATAGTTTTTTTAAATATTTGGTTTTATTAAGTTTATTTACATTCACATTTACTATTTGATTTCAATAACTGATTACAGGTATATTTTTTTGAAAACATTAAATATTTGTTAAGGAATTTTATAATTTAAATGAGAATTGATTAAATGTTGGAGTTGAATTAAAATTGTTACATTTAAGAACATTTTTGATGAGTTGAAAAATTATTTAATATACAATTTACTGATACAGAACTGATACATGTCTGGCAAAATAATATTTTTATTACTATAACTTTCAAATTAGAGAAATATTTTGGAGGTATTATACCAATTATAATTAAAAATACAATTTTGTTACATGATTTGAATCAATGGATACAATTACTTATATTTTCTAAACATAATGTTATATGGGTAGAATCATTGGCATATTCAAGTGTAGTGTGAGAGATGCACATTTTGTGTAATCTTATGATTATGAATTATCATTGGTAATTGTGTAAATATGAGATAAATTCACAAGTTGGTGATTCATCAATTATAATCTTCCGGCTGACTTCTCGGCCTTTGTCCTGTAACACTTGCTGCTCGACTGACATTTACTTGGAAGAAGTAGCTCGGGTCCTTTTCAGCTGTATATGTTTTAACATAATTTAGAGCACCCATTTAGTATTTGGTTGAGTATATATGGCGAGTTTCACAATTCAGTAGAAACTTAAGCTTAGTTGTTATGTTCACAATCATAAATTGTGATTGAATATCATAGAATTTTGTGTTGAATTGTATGTTTAAGCTGAAAATACATTCTTGAGCTAGGTTCTCATCAAATATTGAGGTTTTTTTTTTCATAACAACCCATGCTTACTTAGTATTTATAAATAATATAAAGTTGACTCTGGTTTTAGTGAATTCAATTCTCTAGGGAATATTCGGCTACAGTGAACCTAATTCATTGGTCCCAACCCACATACATTTCACTATGTGTTAAAAAAAAAAGTTTATAATGATCCCTCAACTTTGGTTTTAGTGAACAAGAAAAGTGAAACTTTCGATAAAAATTTTCAAACATCATTCATAATCCTTTAAAGATATTTTAGTTGTTTAAACAAAGACACCAATTCTCTACCCGAGTTATTGTTTTGTTAGCTCATCAGTAGTAAGACTATTTCCTGAGGAAGATACAATAAAAGCATCAACATATTTAAAAGTGTAAATATTAGTGCTTTTACTTTTATTTGTGCTTTATTTTTTTTAAATTCTATCATTTTATTTATTACATATTATTAAGCACTAAATAAATTACCTACTGAATATGGGGAAAGGACTATGTATTAGTTGATCATAATCTCAGAAGTGTTAGTAAAAGGTTAGGCGCATGTTGCAATATGCATGTTTTAGTGATATATTAAAAGATTAAATTAATTTTTAAGAATAATAAAATCTCAATTTGTCATTCTTGTACAGAGGGGATCAAGTTTATGGATGCTACAAATACCAATCACTCTTACTTGCTTAATTCTAAAGGGAGCACAATCCTAAGGAATATAACAAGCAATATTTTACTAGGTCAATTTTTACTGTTGTGTGTAATCTAAAATGTCTCTTAAGACCTCAAATGCTAGTATTAATGCTCTATTTTCTTGTCGGCTGTCACAAATAATGGCATTCACATCATTCAAGTCAATTTTGAATTGAGGAAAGTTTAGGTTTGGATATTGTATTACCTTCTTGTCATAATTATCTTGTTCAGTCAGAATCTAATACCCAGTNAGTGCCCCCCCCCCCCTCCCCTCCCCCCAATCTGTGTTCAGGTTATTTTGCAACATTATCTCCTCTAGCTCTAGATTCTCCTGCAATCAACGTTTAATGAAATCATCATTTGGTGCTAACCCCTAAAGTCAAGTCCACCATCTCTGGCAAAGAGGAGTGTTTCCCATCTACTATCGAAGGTCCTCTTTGTGTGGGTGGACAAGGCTGCTAAAATCCTAAGCTCATTGAATCATGGTTTTACTGTACTCTGACTTGTGGATTTTATTGTTAGCCATTTAAGCGAAGTCCCATCACTCCATAATGGAAACAGCTCATGATAAGTGGTTCTGTTCCATTTAATGTTTTTGGAGAGTTTAGAATCTATTATATAGGTTACAGGTTCTAAAAATGCAATTGTTTCCAGTGATAGTTTGTTTACTTGCTAATATATGTTGCTAAATGTTATATTTATACTATTTGCTGCTCTTCCAGGACTCCAGGTACGAAAGCTACTGTTTCTTTGACTTTGTCAGAGTCAGTTCTGTGCTTGAAGGAACCAGAGGAAGAGAATATACCAAGGGATCACAGATTAGATGTATCTACAGTCACTCGACAAACACTTGGAGTTTTTTCGCACATTACTCGTGAGTGCTTAGTCTGGGATGATTTGGGGGTTTTATTAGAAAATCTCTATTTTCTGATTAGATATAAAAATTATGAAGTGGTAGATAATAAATATCTTATTGGTGTTGATTGGTGATGAAATACGTTATTTTAATTTTAATTAGATTTAGGAGGCATTATTTTGCTGACAAGTTTATGACTTTGTTTGGACGGCTATACTTTATCTGAGCATGATTCGGCTCCTCAGGTTATGCAACTAGGTTGAGGTTTACCGCTGGGGTTTCTTTCTTGAAAAAAAAAACCAGTGTGACATTGCTTTATAAGTTAATGAATTGCATATGAGTTTACAATACTAAGAAAAATAGATAAAGCTATAGAATTAGAAAAAATGGGAGTAAAGAGAATTTCTGAGAAGCAAGAGGCCCAGGCAAAAAAAAAAGTGTGTGAGAGAGAGAGAGAGAGAGAGAGAGATAGAGAGAGAAAAACTAATTAGAACCAACAAACAGTTAGCTATGAAGAAAGTTTAAACCTGGCAGCAAATAGGGACATTACCAGCATACTGAACAATAGGTCTAGTGACTAAAACAAAATGTACCGGCATTCACTACTACTTTACTTAACATCTTTGCATATTTTTCAACTATTAGCCACACAATACATCAATGATAGTAATATTCTGGCTAGTTATTTATTGGTATTATTTTAGCAACTGTCTTTGATATGAGAGGAATCAAATAAATTACTGTTAAGATCTTTCTTAGTCTTATACAGGAATTTATCCTATAACACTGTAGTTTCTTTCCAGAAGTACAGTGTGTCATATAAAACATTAGTTAAATGGGAAAATAGGTTATGGACACTAGATACTGAGCAGACTTATGAAAAATAACTTTCCGTTCATATTTTGACATATCTTATAGTTCATTTTTGTTGTATATTAACTACATAGTGTTGAAAAAAATATAGTAACAAGATTGAATTATAAGCATTTAATTATAGAAATAATACCATGATTATTATACAAAGTAGGGGTGTGTGAAGCTTCAAAACCTCAACTTGACTCTGAAACAAATATCAGCTTAGACTTTGCTTTGAAAAAAAAAATCCAGCTTTAACAATTATGAATCAATAGTCAATAATGGTCATTTATTGCCATTCTGAGCTTTTATACATACTGTGCAAGACAATATTAATATGGAAAAAATATTGAGTAATTGAATTGTAACCCGCCTCGATGGCATAGTTGGCTAACGCGCTAGACGTGTTGAGCTCGACTGCTGAGGACGGGGATATCGAGATTCGAATCTCAGTCGGGTGAACTGGGGGTGGTTTTTCTTAAATGGTTTTCCACTCTCCCTCCACACAAATGTGGGTTCACTTCCTCTAATTCAACCTTCCCAATTCCTAATCCATTAGTGTAATTAGTATTTAAAGCGTATAACCCAAAAGGGTAGTAAGACGCGGGGCTAATATTATTATTTTTAATTGAATTGTAAGTTGTGATAGTAACTTAATTTACCAAAATTATACAATTTCAAGTTTGCTTCGAATTTTAAAAGTGGGCTTTGCACACAAACTCAAACAAACTAGAGCAGGCACTGTTCATTTTAACACTAGTGGCAAATAAACCAGGGATTAGTGTGGGAAATCAAAGACCATTACTTGCGCGCATGCTCTCTTTGGCAGTGGTGGGAGAGCAATGCAGTAGATGCTTGGAATCACAGTGGGTTGTCATCAGAAATAGCATAATAGCAGTCTCAGGAATGTGTTATCAAAAACTTATCAGTATTGCACTGATAGTGTTGAATAATGTAGTAAAAACATGTGTTATAGGAAGACTCCTTGCATCTGTAATTTGTGTTATAAAATAACCTTAAGAATGTAAAATGTTTATTTAATATATTTATTTGAATTACATGTTTTGGTTAGTGCAATTTTTTATGTTTTTCCAACATCATTTAAAATATTTATAACTTGACAAATTTAGTAATTTGTTTTAAGTGATCATTCTATATAGATTGGGTATATAATTGAACTAATTTAAGTGTATTTTACTTAATGTAGCTTCTTCAGACTCTGACTCAGTAGTACCAGAGACTGAGAAACTATCGCTGGAAGGTCGAATTGTGCAAAAACTGGAATGCCGGCCATATGGTAATATTAATTTAATTTCTCACCCAAGTTTTAGTGAAGTAGGTTTCAAGAGTAATATCAAAATAGTTAGGCCTGTATAAAACATAAAATATTCTTAAGAATCAAATATCCGAAGCTATTATGTATGCATGTGTCCGTGTCATTTTTCAATTTTCAGAATAAAATATTCTGTTTTAAAGTTGTTTTTTTTTTCAAGTATTCACAGATAAGTAAATGCATACTTTATGTCAAAGTCCAAAAACAAATATTATTGAGTGTCAGACTTCTGTGCTGGCGGCCGGGGTTCAATCCTCGGCCCCGGCACAGATTTATCTGATTTCCAAACCCTTCCTTCACCTCTGACAAGACATCTTGTGAATGTGAGGAATGCCAGGCCTCCACCGTGGTTCGGATTCCATGTTAAACTGTAGGTCCTTCATTTCATCTCACAATCACCCTGCCATTACAAATTAGCGTAAGTGCGTATAACCCGAACGGGTAGTAGGACGCGGTGCTAATAATAATAATAATAAATATTGAGTGCAAATTATGGTGAATTTTCCTCATTTAAAATTGTGATTTGCGTATTACTGAAATTCAATACATTTTATTATGCAAAACATACAATTGCTTCATTAGTTTAAGTTAGATTAGGTAAACAAAGAATCTAACACATACAAATATTCCATAGTTTCTAAAAGTTTTGTTTATGTAGATTAGGAAAGTACAGATGTATTTATATTTTCTACAGCTTTCTATTCTCATGTAAAACTTGTCATTTAAGTCAAACTTTAACAAAGGCTCGTTACACAATGCATATAGCCAATAAAGAGGGAAATTACTTATTCGTCAAAAGTGAATTGCAACACAGTTTTATATATATTTTTATTATCATGTATATCTCATATTTATGTCAGTGTCTGGGTACATTTTGATATGAAATTCTATGGGATTATTTATTTCGGAAGTGTGTTTCTTATGTTTGGTTAAGTTATAATTATGGATTAAATAGCAAAGCTATTATTTTTGATAATTACGACTATAGCCGCATCTAGATATAATATTATTTGAGTTGAAAAATGACACCTAGACACAGGAATCAAACCCGGGACCCTTGGCTTACTACACCAATGCATTAATCACTGAACTCTCCAGGAATCATCCCGTCAACTTAACGTATATGATATCTGCCTTAAAATATGAGCGAAGAATGACCCTGAGTACATGACGATTCCTGGAGAGTTCAGTGGTTATAGCATTGGCGTACTAAGCCAAGGGTCCTGGGTTTGGTTCCCGTGTAAAGGTGTCATCATTTTTCAATTCAAAGAATATAAGTTATTAGTGCTAACATTTTAATTGATGTGGTGTAGAAACAAACCTCTTGAAGGTTTTGAATCATCATGTGCCTACTTATTTTTGTTTGTGCAAAAAAAAACTACATAGCATGACACGCTAGTCGTGTTGAGCTCTACTACTGAGGACGAGGAGATCGAGGTTCGAATCTTGGTCTGGTGAACGGGCTGGGGGTGGGGGGTTCATAAATGGTTTTTCACTCTTCCTACACGCAAATGCGGGTTCACTTCCTCTAATTCAACCTTCCAAATTCCTAATCCATTAGCGTAATTAGTACTTAAAGCGTATAACCCGAACGGGTAGTAAGATGCGGTGCTAAATAATAATAATAATAATAATACAAAGCATGGATGAATATTTTAATGAGAGCAACAAATTAAAGAGGGAGAAATACTTTAAAAAATTGAAATTATTATATTTACTAATTACCTTGTTTTATTTTTAACTCTTAACTGTTTGGATGGAGAACAAGATACAGGAAGAATGGAGTTATAAGACCTATTTTCAAGAAACAAGAAAAGAAACAGGAAGAGGTGTACAAATTATAGGGGGATAACGCTGATGTCAGTTTACACAAATATATGCAATTATACTGGAAAAGAGAATAGTAAATAAAATGAAAGGTGGAGGGAGGAACAGCATGGATTTAGGGAACAGAGGTCTACAATAGACTTAATCTTTGCCATGCGACAGCTGATGGAAAGAAGGTATGAATATGGAAAAGACTTGGTAATGATATTGGATGTAGAGAAGACATGATAGCGTGGGTATAAATAAAGTTTGGAAAGCGATGGAGGAGTTTGAAGTGGTAAGAGGAGTTGTAATGAGTGTGATAGCTTGTATGAGGAAGGATAACAGGAGTTGTGTTAAGACAGAGTGAGAGGAAGGAATGGTTCCAAATAAAAAATTGAGTAAAGCGGGGAGTGAGTGCCTTGTCACCATTACTATTTGTAATGGTGATGGAAATAGTCATGGAAAAAAAAGTGGCAGGAAAACTTGGGGAGGAAAGAATGAAAGCCATGATGTTTGCCCCTATGACTTGATGGAATGGGGAGAGAAGGAAGAGGAAGTACAAGAACAGTTACAGGAATGGAATAAGGGAAAGAGTGTGGAATGAAATTTAGCATGGCAACGTGTGAAGTGATGCTAATGACAAGGAAGAGGATAAGGCCTAGTAAAGCTATAAAGTTGGATGGAGCAGAGCTGAGAAAAGTATAGAATGTAAAATAACTTGACATGTGAGGTGAAAGGTGTATTTGGAGAGGATTAATTTAATGAGAAGAGGACAACAGGAAGAGTTTTTCTATAGGTTTGTAAGAGGCCTGTTATGGAGAAGATAAGTGCCCTTGAAGTGTAAGAAAGTGTTGTACAGCACATACTTTGTACCCATAGTCATATATGCAGCAGCAGAAACATGGTATATTGAATATAAGAAAGACTAGGAAAGTGGAGGCAATGGGAATGAAGTTTGTTAGGAGCATGTTAGCTGTCACGAGGAGAAACAAGATTAGGAATGAAGTCAATTAACCATCACTTCCATCTTTTATCATGGCATTCTTAATGCTTATACTCGGTGCTGTGCAGTAGGACAAATACTTTGATTTGTCTTTCGAGCCAAATTTTGTATAAATACCTAAGCACAATAAAATTTATGGGCTTGAGCTCCTTGAGAAAGGTTATTTCTTTGCCTTGCATTGTGTCTAGCTATGGATGACTAATTTTATTTTTTTTCTTGTTGGGATGTGTTCTGTACCAATGAAGTTTAGCTAAGGGTGGGGAGGATAAACTAACAAAGAGACTATTGTGCAACAGATGGTCAATGAAGTGTCAAGGTCAGCAGGAATTGAGTATACTGTTTTGTTTTTTTTTAGGTAAAAGAAGATATAGAGGTATCTCCCTACAGGGATTTTAGAACTCAAATAGTTTGATGTGATATAGTAGCAAGCACATCTTGATGCAAAATATTGTGCTATGTACATTTTAAAAATCATCATTGCTCTAATTTTTCTCTCAAGTAAGAGGCCGGAAACAAATGAATAGCTGCACTCCAAATGGCCAAGAATTAATTTTATATATATATATATATATATTTTTTTTTAATCTTGCAAAGTTTTCATTTCCAAACATATTTTTATGAATTAATTTTTTGGTTACCATGACAGTATATTTAAAATTTAATACTCAAATTTATAATGAGTTGACTTTTTAAATTATTTAAAAATAAACAATTTTAGAAGTATATTTTTTTAAATATATGAATCTAATTTAATTTTAAAAACTTAATAATTTTAAAATATTTTAATTTTTAATTTACATAATTGAGTTTTAAAATGATAAAGTTATTAAACCTAACTGACTTCATGCCCCAACTTTAAAAAATAGAATTTATTTGTTTCTACATGTTATCTTTTGTTTCAGCTGACAAAACTTACATGCATTTGAAATTGGAATCCATCCGTAAAGCTTCCCAACCTATTAGACAAGTTCAACAGTTGGATCGAATAGTTCAAAATTTCAAGCCTGTCTCAGATCACAAGCATAATGTATGTTCACAATCCATAATGTGTCATATTATTAGTATACCACATGTTCAAAATCCACAATATGTCAGATAACGAGCATATTACATTAATGAGTGTAGAGAAGCTAGGGAGTGAGTAGCATCTGCACACTATATTAAGTTTTATGCATGAAAAAAAAAGGGGGAAGAGCGCACCCCATATTTGATCTCAGGATAGACAAAATATATTAGGAATGTGCAAGACTCAAAAATAACAATATAAAGATGAGACAATAAAAAATATATTTTTTTAGCCAAAAATGATCTCGAAAATTTGAGGAATTTGAAAAAAAAATGAAAAAGAAATAAATACACCTAAGAAATTTACAAACCAAACTAAAAATTTATTTTTCATACTAATACTGTAAAGACCCAAAAACCACCTTAGTTAAGAAATATTTTGATTATAAATATTGTCTTTCAATATCAAACTTTGACATTAAAAACTGCTACACTATAAAATTAAATTATAACTTACACTATTAAATTATATATGGTATATATTGTAACTATCACTATTTTATTAAAAGCATTTAGAATATGTGTCAATGTGAGTTATATCTTAAGTGTTTGAATGGATTATAAGACAATCCAAAGTAAGCACCAGCCCAAATGTCATCAAATACATTATGCACTTTATAAACTATATATTTAATTTAATAAACATAATTTACTTGTTTGTTCTTTTAAAGGCGGTTTTCTCTTGTCTCATTAATTTTTCATATTCTCAACTCGATATTGACAAATTAAAAAAGTAGTTCTCGCGTATGCCTATTAGACATTAAATATTATCATAATTAGATGCTATAAATGATAGAATTATATTTAAATGAAGCTCAAACAAGAGTAAAAACACTAACACATATTTATAAACACTTCAATAGTCTTATTACTACTACTGCTTGAGGAAGATGCTATAAAAGCCTAAAAATATTGACATGTTTGTAAATGTGTGTGCATTTTTACTTTAATTTGTGCTTCATTTTCTACAATTATTCCCTCATATGTATTTATTTACATATCATATAAGAGAATATAAAAAAACTTAATCTCTTTATTTAAAGTTTAAAAAAAGTTATTACTAGAGTTGTGAATTTTAAGAACTTTATAATATTTTTGGTAATGGTATCATCAGTATACTCTATTAATAATAGTTTACTATCACTACTCAAATTGTGTTTTATTTTTGTATTGGGGTGGGGGAGTTAAAGCCATTTTAGTTACAGAAAAGACTTGATGGAAGATAGTAAGGGAAATACAAACTAAGAATGGGTCTATGGGAAGACAATGCACCTACAATGTTTGGCAGAAATCCATTAATTAGTTCACTAGATAGAACAAAATATTGAAGAAATTCCTGTTATCTTTTTTAATTGTTCATTTTTATATTACAATTTATCAGCTTATAAACATGTTTTCTATTTTTGTTTTAGATTGAGTATGAAGAGAAAAAAAAGGCAGAAGGCAAAAAGGCTCGTGATGATAAGGACGCAGTCCTTGAAATGTTGTTTGCTGCTTTTGAAAAACATCAGTATTACAACTTGAAAGATCTGGTTAGGATTACTCGCCAACCTGTTGTAAGTAATTAATACTAATACAACACACATATATTTATTTTAATTACTACTCTACTGGCTGCAAGTAAAACAGTATTTATAACCCATAATGATATTCTTTAATCCAACTTCTTAATATAAACTAACTTTGTATTTAACACAAGACGAGACTAGACAGAAGATATCATTATTTTTTAATACTTTGGTTTGACTTCTGTCTCCATTTGACTCACACTCACTGATATGAGTAATCTTTTGGATGCATGGGTACATGAGACACTTGAGGAAGCAATAATGAGATGGTATGGACATGTAAAGAGGATGGAAGGGGAGAGAATTCCAAGAAAATTAGTGTATTTGAAGTATGTAGGTAAGAGATGGGAGGAACAGATAGCAGCAAGTGTGCAAGTGAGAGGATCAGAGTGGAAGAATGGTGGAAGGACAGAGGGAGTTGGAGGCATTTTACTAAATGGACCTGGTCACAGACTGGAAACAGTTGATGATGTCCTCTGATTTGTGAGTAATACCAGTGTCCAGATCTCTCTCAAATACTTGGGGAACATCAGTCATATCCGCTTCGATGGCTGCATGGTCTAAGGCATTGATGTTAAACTTGAGTCAAAGGGCAAGATTCACAAACTTGGGGCATGTTGTGGGCCACATCCTCTAGAGAGAAACCCTTTAACTTAGGCCGATTATACATCTTGTTTTGAACATGCCATGTAATTTAAGTTTTATGACAAGATATTGTAAGACAAAGTAAGTTTGTCTGAAAAATACCCATGGTATGAACATGATGAAATGCAGTCCCCTTCTACATCAACCTAAAAGTTTGTGTATCACTTCTCTGAATAATTATTGTGAGCTCAAAATTTGTATGTAATAAAAGATTTTGTCTAAATGTCCTACTCTTTATGAACTTCACACTGGCTCCCCGCCCCCTCCCTTCTGTGCTCATTTTTTTTTTCTCGGGGAATATTTTGATCAGCCTATGTTAGCTTTAATTTGTTCAATTTTTTTTTTTTTTTT
>CABFVZ010002381.1:0-25384 GCA_902151445.1 Timema monikensis | reverse complement strand
TTTTTTTTTTTTTTTTTTTTTTTGCAGTGCGTATTATTACTTGTTTGGACTGTACATATTTAATCATGCTGATGTATAAAGGATAAGAAAGGTAAAGTTCAATTCACAATTTTGTGGCATGAGGGTGGTAAACAATTTAGGGAAAACTACCCTCAATGCATCTGGCAAGGATTTGAACATTGATCTCCCCGCCATCAGTAAATCAGACTATACTAACCTGACGTTTGAACCACGATCTCACTGGTATGGTTATATACTAGTTATTTGATGCTATTTATTCAAAATAATTAAATGTACATCTAGAAACTTAAAAAAATAATCAATTTATTTATATGAGCCAGCAAAGTCCTTGGAACAGTATTATATATATTATGTAAATAAATATTAATAATATAGAGTATTTAAAATTATAGAGAAGTATAGCACTCTCTAAAATAGTTCAAAGTGTTTTCGTTATTCAAAATTATGTACACGTTAAAATTAAATTTTAATTATCCCATTATATTCTTATACATTTGGGCTCACTGATGCCCCAGACACACTGTAAGGCTTGAGAACCAAAAAAGTACTAACAGCAATATTACTGTCACCAAATAACAGTGAAAATAGTTCCAGTGTTGTCTAAACAGAGAAATTTGTGTAAGCTTTCAGCTATCAATCAATACTCTATCATTATTAAACCTCTCTTTCAGTCTCAACAATACAGCTCCATAAAAAAAGGATGATTGCAACACAGAGCAAAATAGTAAAGTAATCACCTAAAATTTAAGTGTTTTTAGGTGTGAATCATATTGATATATTCCTAAATTTAGTTCACTTTTTTAAAATGAAAACTATTATTTGTGTGTACCTATATGATTGCAGGTCGAACAGTAATTGAACATATCACAGACAGTTAGGGTGGACAGATATATGTGCTCAAGAGTTTGAAAACATTGGTCTGAGGTGTCACTATCAAAATAGACTGAACTGCCAATGATAAGAGAGATTGGGGTAGAATCTCGGTCGGTTGTACTGAGGGTGGTTTTTCTTGAATGGTTTTACACTCTCCCTCCATATAAATGTGGGTACACTTACTCTTAATTCAACCTTCTCTATCCCTAACACATTAGTGTAATTAGTACATAAGTATACAACCCAAATAGATTGTAAGATGCATTTTTATATATATAAAAGCCATAATGAAGCACTCTCTCTTGGAAATATACAGTCTGCCATCTCCAAATATTTCTTTCTCATGTTTCTACTTCATACAGTGCAATGCTCCAAATAAAGCATTTAATCAGTTTCTTCCTCAATTCCAAACTCAACTTACTGGTCAGCAGTAACCTTTTCTTGTTGAAAGCTTCCTTGGCCATGGTAATCCTCAACATAATTTCATTGGTGCAGCAGACTTTTCAAGTACATGAAATTCTCAATGATTTCCAATTCCTAGTTTTCAATTTTGATTTTCAGCAGCTCTTCATGTTTTAAAATCACCATCACTTTTTACTTCTCATTGTTGCTCTCCATGCCATATCTTCTCCCTGTTTTCATCAGCTGGTACATAATTTCCTGCAACTCTTCATCAATTTTGGCCAGCAATGTAAGATAATCTGCGTATTTTACTGTGTTGATGACGCGTCCTCCGATCCTGAAATCGCCACATCCCTCCAGGGCTTCCCTAACCAGCCACTCTCCGTACAAGTTGAGCAGGCTGGGTGTGGGTGACACATAGCATCCCTGTTTCACTTCTATTCGGTGTCCCAGGTACAGGTTTGCAATCAGCCTCATATCGCTTCACTTGACGCCAATATTATTAAGTATTTCCATCAGCTTCTTCCTTTACTTCCATTACACTTTCTGAAATTATTCTCAGCCTCTTGATAGCATCTATGATTCCGTTACTGACTCCAAATTGGTCTTCTTCCATCACACTTTATATTTTCAGTCGCCTTTTGAGTATTCTTGCGTCTTCTCCACATGATAAATGAGGCTGATGGGTCTTTTGATCAGTGAAGTTCATGGCTTATTTCTTTTTCTTTGGGCCACCATGATTATGCCTAGAAAGTATTTGAGTCATTCTTCTGTTTTTGTAGAAAGAAGTTTAGAATTACATAAAAGGGAATAAACACACCATTGCTTCTACAGTGAAATAAGGACTAATCTTCACATTGCTGCCACTGGACTGCCTCTTGAAGAAAATTAATCTTTAATGCCCTATCCCTCAACCTAGGTTTCATTCTATCAGAACTCATCAGGAAAAAGTGTGAAATGCAGAATGCAACTTTATAATAGAGGAAGCCAAAAAACCAAAGGGAAAAATATATCGTGATGGCTGTCCTTCGGCTTAGAACCTCTTCATTAATGTTAAGCCTCAGGTGGATTTGATAGATCTTATTTTAAAACAGATTGTACCACAATAAACTATATTGTAATTTTATAGTACATTTATTTGTGATAATTGTTTGCGTGACCTTAAATATGAAATTTAATATTGACTTTGGATATTTGTGGTACATTTTTTGATTCCCGGTTTTCTTAGGTTTTTTTTCTTTATGATACTATTTAAAGAACATTTTTGTTTTCAGACATATCTTAAAGAAATATTGAAAGAAGTATGTAATTACAACATAAAAAACCCTTACAAAAATACGTGGGAGTTGAAACCAGAGTACAGGCATTACAAAGAGCCACCATCAGATGCAACGTCGACGACTAAAACAGATGACTGATTTCTGAGCTGCTCATCTCATAGATCAGGATGTGGTTGACTACTATTATAGAGATGGAAACAACAAGATAACTTAAGAATGATTCATATCTATTTGACTCATATGTTGCTATCATTTTTTCAATTATTACTGGTACTTCTTATTTACATTTTAGTTCAATCTACTTTGAAATATTTTTAAAGTTGACAGTAGCTACACAATGACCAGCCAGATTGTTAAGAATGTGCACATGTACAAAATTTTGAAAAGTTTTAAAACTTGAAATAATATTAAATAGTATATTAATGAATGTAAATTGAGTGAAGAAAGCACACCTACCCAGGAAAAAATATGGATATAATTCAATGCACTTAGGGGACATCTTACTACTGTCTTCTATAGTATAAAAAATAATCTCACTAAAGATTGAAACACAAATAAGGTTGTTATATTTTAGCATTTTTGCCTTTATTAAACAAGTAGATGGGAAATTAAAGAAGAAAAACACTTAGAACAAACACTAACCTACTCTATTTTGAATCCAAACTACTTTTGTTTGCTGATGGCAATAATGACAACATATAACAACTTTTTGTTTCATTGAGTGTGTGACATTTTCTGCTGTAGAAAGAGAAGAAAGGAACAAGAGGTCATATTTGGAAATGAATGTTAGATTTTGTCACACTAAAAGAAGGGCTTGGATTTAATACAACTCAGAATGTATTAACAATCTTTATATACAATAAATGATTTCAAGGAATTTTATAACCTCACTTTTATTTTATTTATGAAAAATACTACTTTTTCAATACTAAGATTTGTGTTATGTAACCCTCCTCCCTCCCCCCAGGCAACACCATATAGTAATGATGAGTCGAGCCTCTCGCTCGCTCCCATTGTTGAATGAATGATTTGTGTGGTCTCCCCACCCCACCTCACCATTGCTTTTGAACATTTCCTCACATGCTCTTCATACTAGCAGGAATATCATCATTGTTTTATCTGTATTTTAGTTATCACAATTTCAACTATTTTCTAATTGTTAAGGTTTAATATTTACATTAGTTTGATCTAAGTGTTAACTTTAATATATTAATCATATAACTATGTTTATTTGTGCTAGTAATATGAGTATGTTGAGTACAAACTATATTAGCTAATGGCCTTGAACCGTGATGACATAGTGTGTAATGGCGGCATGAACAACCCGCTTTCACTCACAAGTCGTTCATTTTGAATAACTCTTTCATGAGTGACCCATCACTGCTGTTTAGACATTAGAGATACCTTTCTACCCCATTCTCAACAGCATTAAATGGTTTATGAATGAACCCTTAAAGAAGGTACTTTCCTGTATCTACTTTGAATTAATTTGCTCAATCATTGCCATAGCTTGAATTTTTATTATTATATAATATATATGTAAAATACAAACTATAAAAATTGTGGGATAGTCTTTGAATTCATGGAAATGATAATTACGAGTCTTGGGTACTGATTCATGATGTTTTTGTTTTACAATATCATATAGTAATATTAACTTTCTTCTGATGAAGAAGGGGGCTGTTAAGCCTCAAAAATTACTGTGATAAGTTTTGTTGTTTTTTAATATTATGAACTTTAAGGCCCTTCTATCCCCCATTCAATATAAAAAACAGTTTTTAGTATATTTATGTAATATAATGTCTATGAATGCTTTGTTTTTCTGGATTTGTGGTAAATTGTATTAGTAATTATTTACATAAATGAAATATAGAAAAAACTTTATAGACACCACAAACCTTTTTAAAATAGCACTTGAAAAAATTATCTGATTTTAGACAAGAGCAATTAGAATGATTAAAAATAAATAAAAAATCTGTTTATACTCTTAATGTTTTTTGTACCAAGCTATCAATCACAATTTAGTACATACACCATTTAAAAAATGACATTAGCATTTAAAACCCACTTCGGTGTTTCCATGGTCTAAGGCACTACTCTCGCACTCAACTAGACTGCCGAAGACTGGGAGATTGAGGTTTGATCCCGGCGGAGTTACCGAGGATTTTTCCCTAAATTTATTTCTACCCTACCTCCACACAAATGCGTGATCATGTCCTCTAAATTCAACCTTCCTAATCCCTGACACATTAGTGTGATTAGTACATGAACATATACCCTAACAGCGCTAAAACAAAGCAATTAAAATAAATGCCATCAAACATGTAACAATGTCAATATTTAATTAGTATTATGATAGTGAAAATTTGATTGGGAGAACCAAAATATTCAAATATCCTTGCAGATTGAGTTGGCAGGACTGTTCATGGTCAACTCTATATTTGTACAATTAAAGAGTGGATATCATATAATTTCTACTACAGAGCTAGCTATAGAGAAGAGCTAGTATTATTAGAAAAACAAAAGTCAACTTTTTTTATACATAAAAAATTATAAATTGTTAATTTTGTTACAAATGCAGAAGATTAATATTATGATAGTGAAAATTTGATTGGGAGAACCAAAATATTCAAATATCCTTGCAGATTGAGTTGGCAGGACTGTTCATGGTCAACTCTATATTTGTACAATTAAAGAGTGGATATCATATAATTTCTACTACAGAGCTAGCTATAGAGAAGAGCTAGTATTATTAGAAAAACAAAAGTCAACTTTTTTTATACATAAAAAATTATAAATTGTTAATTTTGTTACAAATGCAGAAGATTAATATATATATTTACCTACCTATACTGATGTTAATCAATACTGATACTAAAATGTGTGATCAAAAAAATATTTCTATTGTAGAGTCTAATTTTCATAGAAAAGTTACTAGATCTTTCACTTATTCATATGATAAGTCATGTTCTTTAACAATCTCTTTTAAATGCCAAGGGCCAGTTTCACATATTGAGTGGGCCTCAAGTGTGGCGCTACACTAAATACAAGATGACACCTACCTCAACTCACATTTGAAACTGGCCCATTCCAGTAGTAGTAGGTGTCGTTCATTTAGTTTAGCATCACACGTAAGTCCTACTCATTATGACTATGAAACTGGCCCAAGTATGGATACCTATCAAATAAAACCAATAAAATAGTGAGATACTATAAGTTTTGTCCACAAAAAAATGTGGGTGTTTTCTAAAAGGTCCTTTTTATGATAAATGCACTGTACCTGGTATATTTTTATTTGACACGTTTCTTTTCTATTGTTATTAATTTGTTTGCTTCTAAAATTGATACTTAATAATTTTTCTTGTAAAAAAATTGCTACCTTTTATACACACCACCCATGTTTTATGAACATATTGATAACAGTGTTTCTACAATAAATCATATAAATGTCCTCTTATGTATTTTATAATATGTATTAATAATAAATAAAACTAATGTTATGTCTATTTTGCCTTTCTGTAATTTATTACATAAATTATATTGCTATGGAACAAGAAATGTGTAACTATATGTTCACATTTAACTTTTAGTGAATTAATTATAATATTCATAAATAGTTGTTTTCCCTCGCTGGGGCTTCGGAGGTAACTGGTTGATGCCACGACGACGGCGACGTTGTGTTCCGACCCGTGTGGGTAGGGGTAGGAAAAAGGTTGCGAGAATGTCCCAGCAACGCAAGTCACGGTGGAAGGAAATGTTCTCGGCAGCATGAGCCGCAGTGGGAGGAAAAAGGATGGGCTCGGCAACATGAGCCGTGGTGGGAGGAAAAGAGATTGTCACAGCAACGTGAGTTGCAGTGGGAGGAAAACGGATTGTCGCGGTGGGAGGAAAAGGGATTGTCCCAACAACCTAAGTCATGGTGGGAGGTAAAAGATGACGGCGGAAGGAAAAGGAGTTAAGACCATTTAAAAGCTCTTTCAAACGACACCCAGGTTGGGTAGCCACTCTCAGACTGGCCTCTGACCGAGAAACTACCATGCTAAATACCCTCCACTGCTGCCTGGCCTTGTCCAATGGGAGAAAAGGGAACTTCCCATTGGTGCGGTAAAACGTCAGCGATAGTGGCCGCCAAGCAAGCCAATAGAAAGGAGTTCTCATGGGTGCTGAGTACAATGGGTAACTCGTCACGGAAGGCTTAGAGAACATAGACTGTGGAGCAGTCGAGGCAGTAGAGAGGGTGGATGGCACGGCCTGTGTAAGTGTGAAGGAGAGATAGTGAAAAATGAATTGTTTAGGGTCCTTTGTTCGGTCTAAACTTTCAATAAGAGGCATAATAGTTGTAAGTTAAAGTTGTAAGTTGTAAATTTGAAATTTATGTATTTTTGAATAGGTAAGAGATTAGTTACTTTCAGTAAATGTTTGCAATAAAGACCTTTTGCTAGCTGTCGGATACCTCCCTTCCACCTCAATTATGCCTCCAAGACTTTTAAACTCTGCACCTTGCTTATCTCTACTCCATCCAACTTTATAGTTTTACTAGGCCTTATCTTCTTCCTTTTCATTACCATCATTCCATACTTTGCTGTGCTAAATTTCACTTCCTCATTCTATTTCTGTACTTCCTCTTCCTTTTCCCCCCAAACTATCAAGTTATCAACAAANTTCCTCCCCGAGTTTTCCTGCCACTTTATTCATGACCATTTCCATTACCATTAAAAATAGTAGTGGTGAGAGAGCACTCCCTTGCTTCAATTTATTTTCTTTTTATTTTGAACCACTGTGTCCACAGCTTCTTAACTTATTCTTTGCTCTCATTACAACTCCTCGTTCCACTTCAGCCTTCTCCATCACCTTCAAAACTTTATTTATATCCCCACTATCATAATATGCCTTATCCACATCCATAAATGTAATTAGCAGCAAATCATTCACATATCCTTATCTTCTTTCCATCAGGAAAGACCAAGTCTATTGTAGAATTCTGTTCCCTAAATCCACGTTGCTCTTCTCTCCATCTTCCTTTTATTTTATATTCTCTTTTCCAGCATCTTCTTATATATTTTTGCACGGTGGCACATCAGCATTATTCCCCTATTATTTGTACATTGCCTTCTTTCTTAAAAATTGGTATTATAATTCCCTTTTTCCGGTCTTCCTGCATAACCTGTACCTCTATCATTTCCACAATTAGCTCGTCCACTTCTGGTGCTCTTCCCTGTTTCATCCATTTTAATGCCTCCTCCACCTCTTTTCATGTGAAATCCACTCCCTCCTCTTCTGCTAATTCTTCATGCTTATTTGCTTCTCTCTCTACCCTTCCTCTTCCAGGTTGTACATCTTCTCAAAATATCCACTCCATAGTTCCTTTTCTTCTTTGCTTGTCTTCATTGTTCTTCCTTCTTATATTTTCTCTATCTTGTTTTTTTCTTGACTATATAACATATTACTTCTGTCTGCATCCCTTTCCAACATCACGGTCCAAATTTGCATCAAATCCTTCCTGGCTTCTTGTACCACATGCTTCACTCTTCTTCTATACTCCTCTGTTTCCTCATTTATAATATTGAAACTGCGTCTTAATGCTTTGTTCTTTTCCTCCACTTCTTCCTTCATTCGCTCTGTCGTTCCACCATAATGTCTCCCTCCACTTTTTCTTATCACTTTGTCTTCGACATACCTCCTTTGCAGATCCCACCAAACTTTTCATAAACCTTTACTATTCCGCCTCTATACTTTGTATGTCATTTTTGGGCATTAAACTTTTTATCTTTCTTAAAAACAGTTCTATTTCTTCATTTTTTAGCCTCCACGCCTTTATTCTTCTTTCTTGTTTTCCTACTTTTCTCCCCCACAATACCTACCATAACTATCTAGACACACACTTGGTATCACTTTAATGTTTAAAGTCTGCCTTTTCATTTCCTTGTCCATAAGAAAGTACTTTATTACAAAACTTTGCTCCTAATTCCAACTGTATCTAGTAGTTTTATTGCTTTCTATTTTCATCTTGTACCAACTGTTAGCTCCCTTAATTCCATTTTGTGCACTCAGTTCCAGTAGCCTCATTTCTCTCCCCATCTGTCATGTTATAACATTTCCTAATAACAATATCTCTCTTTCTCAACTTGAGCATTAAGGTCTCCCATTATACCTTGCCTTTTATTCACCAAGTACCTTTCTAATTCATCCTCAAATATGTCATTCTCTTCCAATGGGGTGCATACACCTGCAGAAATTCGACTTTTTTTCCTTTGTCAATAATTACCATTCAAAATTTTTTTTTCACTCCACTTTATACTCCCCACGCTATCCTCACTACCACCCCTACACTATTTCTACTTCATCATTTCCCATCCAGTTTAAGGGGAATACTCTCTTCAAATACATTGTGCATTCCAATGTATAGCATTGCTTTCTCCCATCTTGATTCGCTTTGAATGGTCAATGTATTTCATTTCTACTATTGGCAACATAAAGCCACAACAGAGTTGCCAGTGGCTGTGATATCAATACCTCTTCTTAGGAGATAATATCCACACATCCATTAAGACTCTGCCTTAAAAAAGTATATGTAAAGCCTGACCCATACAGCTGATTTCTGTAATTTTAATCATTCATCTCCAAGATTTGCATTTTATACATACTTAATTGTATAGTTTTATTTTCTTCCATGTTATAAAAGTGTTAAAATTATCACAAATTGTATTACATATACAAATCAATTTAATGTATCTTGTCCATACATTAACATGAAAAACATTTTAATTCTATAATGAAAACAATGTAATATAAGTGATAGTGAAGGAAGAATTTTCAGAAATATTCCTTATCATGAGATGATGTGTGTTTCTCTTCATATAAGAAATATTCCTGAGTATCTAAAATTATTTAATTAGGTGAGAAAGGATAGGGCTGAAAAAATGGAAGTGTGTAGAAATGAAGAAGTAGTTTAATTTAGCAAAATCAAATTTCATATTCTCAATTTTTACTGATATTTAAATAAGAACTAGAGATAGGTCGGATCCACTATTTCTCGAATCCGAATTTACATTTTATTTTCAAATTTTGAATCTGAATCCTAGAAAATCGTTATGAATTTTAATGATTTACAAATAGACCTACATTACACAATATAGGCCTAAACTGTGAATTAGGATTTATTTCAATCATGCTTTCAATTTTAATCAACCTTAACCACCCCTCGCAAAATACAAGTTAAAATCCAGCCAAACTAAACTATCTAGAATCATATTATTGTCTAAAAATCAAATCAATCAACATTTGAGTGTCTTTTAGTTATTTTTAAAAGTGCTGTTAGAATGAGTTAAGTTTCTAAAAAACATGTCAATTAAACATACATTGGAAATAGTGAACTCAATAATGCCTAAGTATGTTTTATTATTATTTTCTTATATATCAATTATCTATTTTCACGTAGAAAACAAATATATTCGATTCTTATAATATATCGATTTCTGAGAATACATTATATTTAAAACACAAACATATTTTTGACTACAATATGTTCATTCACATTTTATAAGGCAGGACTATGTTTGAATATTTCTACAATTACTTCAATAACATATTTAAAAAAATAATAAACTCTAAGTTAAAATCAATTTCAAAACAAATAATGGATTAGCAAGTTGTTATTTGATTCTTAAAACTCGAGAGCGCTTAGTGATCAGATTACCTGAATTGATTTTAAACAAACAATCGATATACAATACGTAGGCCGGTAGGGATAACTAAACAGTTTTATCGCTGTCCGACTTGACAGTATTTATTTTTCATGAAACCAAACAAAATGTCTAACTTAAGGATTGTTTTCAATAAATTGGGGTTCTTTGCATAGTTGTAGATAATTAAAACCAGTTGGGTACTAAGAATTAACAGTATCTTTATTTTAATCATCACTCGGGTGAGTAAACGTAATATACGTCATGGTGGCTGACTTTATATCGTGTGTAATGGCGGCCGACTTTGTATCATGCGTAATGTATTCTTATTTCTGTTAGAAAAAAGTCATAATTTGTTTTATTTATTTCAAGTTTATTTGTAATTCTAGTTTTGATTTTCAGTTTTTGAAGAGTTTTCATGTGTTCATTAAAATATTTACAAGATTGTTCACGAGTTGAAAGTTTTAGAAGTGAGCATGTGCCGAAACGGTCGAGTCCAAGTTTCCCATGCAGGTGGGAGGGTACTAAGCACATAAGATTTTCCATACCTAACAATTTTTTTTTAAAAAGAAGATTTTATTCATGTTTATCTCTTTTGTCTGACAAAATAAATATTACGGATTAAGTTGTGCTTTTCAAGTAGGCCTAACTAAGTAATTTTTAAATTAAAAATATTATGCCTTGTTTATGAGGTGAAAGATTCAATCATCGAATCCAGTAAACACCGAATCCTCGAATACTTGTCAGGATTCGGTGGATTTGAGGATTCGAAGATTTGAGTGGCCCATCTTTAATAAGAACGAATCGCTCAGACTTTTATGACACCAGCAAATTGGTAAATGTACTCAACATATCCTTTGTGTTTTAGTGATCTTCCCCTGATCAAACTTGACCATTTAATAAAAGTATTTTTTCATTTACAATATTTTTTTGCAATTACATTATAGTGTAAATAATTGAACTTATTTTTAATGGGTTATTGGATGATTAGTAAAAGATTGTAAGTGTAATGTTGAGGAATTAAGAAATACAAATTGAGGCTAAAATTTAAGAATCAGAATGAGAATCAGAATCGTGAAATTTCTAATTTGTCTCTTTCAGCTATATTTTAGGTTGGCTTCCTTACCTACCCCATTTACTACATTAGTTTAGAATGTTTTTATAGCTTTTTTATTATTAAGTTACATAATTTATACATTAACATTATTTGCAAAATATTATGTATTATCTACAGAATCACATCACTCTAATGTCCTGCAGAAAGTTTTTATTAGATAGTAAAAATATTGACAATTTTTAAACTTTATTCAACATCATAATCATCATCCTCTTGTTTTCTTACCATGCCCCCACTATTGTCATCTGTGTCCATTTTCATAGATTGAGTTGGCAACGATGAAGTTGAAATTTGGATCTTAGGTTTGGTTATTGTCTTCGGTGTTGTTGTACCTGCACAAAGAATAAACAAGATTTTATATTTGGTTCTACATGACCAGGCAGAAATAATGAACAATTAAACAAATGGACAGAATTTTTCAGATTTTCACTTGTCTTGAAGCAATTTTGCCCGACACTCTTAAGGCATTACACTACTAATGCACTAGGTATTTACTGACGAAACGATAAAGGTTTGAGTTCTAGACGGGTGCACTAAAAGTGGTTTGCCCATTCAACACTAATGTGGTTGCATAGCTACCCTTCTCACTCATAACCACTTATATTAAGTCATTAAACATAAGTGGTTGAATGTATCAATAAAAAAAAGTTTGTTTTACACATTTCATGAGTTCAAAAGAAAAACATCATGTTCCTAAAGTTATTTGATTTATAATATTTATATTGAAAATTTCAAACCTTGGCACTAATTTTGGAAACTAACATTCAAGTGAATGTTTAAACGCCTACAAATAACAATATTGAAACAATTTTTAAAATATATATTTTAATTATTAGAACATGATATCAAATGAATTAAAGATATGTGGCGCTTAAAAATGGACTTTGCTTCAAATATTTATCAGAGTCAATCTAACTTCAGTCTTCAAATTTCAGTCTTGAGAGTTACAAAGCTTTGTTAATTAACACTTAACCTGTTAACATCGTAATAATACAACATTTGGAGATATGGGATATCTGCGGGCGGCGTAATATTATTACAGCTACTTTTCCATGCTTCTTAATGGCATCCATCGTAATATTACTAAAGCACATTATTAGGGACAGTTTATTTAATTAATTTAGTTTATATTTCAGCCAATAGATCACACTGCTTTATAAAATACAATCTCTTTGCTCTATTATCTTAGGTGTGTTGTCAGTCAAGTTTAGAAGCTATGGTTTAGAGGTTTGTTTTGTTTACTTTGTGAGTGAAATTATGTTTGCAGCATTATATTTTTAAACTGTATTGAATATTTATTTTATTAGTAAAGTGACTAGATTAGAGAGCATTTAAATTCTGAAAAAATGCTAGATTAGTTAGATGAAAGTGATGAATGTTTTGATGATACAAAATTATTGGATCCCAATTTTGCATCGGAAAATGAATCAGGTTTGTTCAAGAGTAAATTATATTTAGTTTTCTTTTGTCACAACTTGTATAACAAATTATTATTGTTATTTTTGGTTTGTTTCATTCATATTATCCATGTTTATGAATGTCATATAAGGTAGACATTTTTCAAATGCCAAAGAAAACAAAAAACTTTTGTTTGTAAGTCCCTTTGAATGAATCTAATAGATTTTATAAGAATACTAGATAGCTGTTACCCGCGGCTTTGCTCTCGTGGAAGTTGATTATATACAAATACGAAAATATACATATGTATTTATACAGATTAATTTAAAATATTACGTTACATTGATGACCATAACTTGACCTCAGATAAAAAATAATGCAAGTCCGATACAAACTTTCACCCCCTTTTTCATCCCTTATTAAATAAAATTTCCAAAATTCCTGAAACACGTATTTATTTGTTTTACGTCAATAACCGAAATACAAAATTTTGTTTATGTAACTTTCAAAATGACGGACTTTCATACATACTATCATACATATTATCATCCCCTATTTTGACCCCTTTGGGGTGGAATTTTCTAAAATCCTTTCTTAGTGGGTGCCTACATAACAAAATTAATATACAGTCCGAATTTCATGCTTGTAGCCTTGATAGTTTGCGCTCGGCGATGATGAATCAGTCAGTCAGTCAGTCAGGACATGTTATTTTATAAGTATAGATAAGTAAGTTGAGTAATACATCATGTTAAAGAAGAAATTCCAAAGAACATTTTCATGTAAGTACTAATTTTATACTAATAAAATACCTTTTATTGGTCAGATTTAGGAAATGTGCGTGTTTTTTATGATCATAAGAATAGTATATAGGGGTTCAACAGGCGAAGTGTTAAATATTCACAGTTAAAATGTACATTAATTTGTGTATACTGACTGTGTGACCCAGTGTGCTGTATCCTACCTGAAGAGAACTTGATGACAGGTTTCGGTATCGTGATGGTTTGTGTACGTGCCACTGTAGATAATGTCCCTGGCCTCTTTACAATGGACAACCCTGATTGCTGTTTGTTCTGAAGTTTCCCAGCCCCTGAGTTGATCATGGAGTGAGCCAGTGTGTTGCCGTGAAAACCTCCTCCTGACACTGCTTGGTACATAAGCTGCTTCTGCTGAGTCTGTTTGCCAACACACAAAACACTTGTACTGTTACACTTTTCCATAAAGACCACCCTGGTTATCTTGTAAAATGATTATTAGAAATAAATAAATATGTTAATTGTTAACACAACCAAAAAGTTGTTTAAAT
Organism: Timema monikensis; assembly: GCA_902151445.1. Taxonomy (NCBI): domain Eukaryota; kingdom Metazoa; phylum Arthropoda; class Insecta; order Phasmatodea; family Timematidae; genus Timema; species Timema monikensis. The sequence goes on along the minus strand of CABFVZ010002381.1, from coordinate 11,308 downwards.
TTTACTTTTCATGAATAATAAAGCACACCCTTTATATATTTAAGTTTTTAGTTTGGTTTATGGAGCAACAGTTGTGTAAAAGACCTCCTATGAAGAATATAAGAACACTTGAAATGTAAGTATAGTTTGTATTGAGAAAACTTTGAACACATAAGTCATGTATACATCAGAAACCTTGACATTGGATGCAAGATATACAAGGAACCCAGACGAATTCAGTTTCTGAAGAGCATGCTAGCTGTCACGAAGCTAAATAGGATTATAAAATATAGTTGGGCTACAGGAGGTACCCGAGATAGTAAAGGGTGCAAGGATGAGATTCCATGGACACAAAATGAAAATGAATCCCAAGATGAATGATGGAGTTAAAGTTTTAAGGGAAAAGACCGCAAGGGAAACCCAAGGAAGAGACGGTAGGAGCATATAGCTGCAAATGTGTGAATAAGAGAAAAATAATGGTGAAAAGACAAGAGTAAGAGGAGATATTTTATTAAACTGACCTGGCCACAAGCTGGAAACAATTATGATATCGCTCGTATTGTTTGGTAAAAAGCTCTGACAATTAATAAATTTTTCATTTCCGGTTGAGTCAAATATTTAACACAGTCTTTATAGTTAATTTTATTTTATTTTTTGCGTGCTCAAAATCATAATATGTATCTAAGAGGAAACCAATATTTGAATATTAAAACTTGATTTAACCGTGATAACATGTTAATGAGAATTGAATATGAACTACTGATGTACATCCTATTATTGTGTTTATTCTGTGCTACTAATGTGTGCTCAAATCATAAACGAAAATGTAATGTAAATATACTATGTTAAAATATCCTCTAATTTCATTTTTTATTAAATATCTTACTAATATTATAAATGCGAAAGTTTGTGTGTTTGTTACTCAATCATGCCAAAACTGCTGAACGGATTTGAATGAAACTTTGTACGTTGGTAGAGTATGTCCTGATATAACATAGAGGACTATCGCAAACCTTTGATTTTACATTAATTTTAAAATACTAATTTTTAAACTTTTTGTATAAAAGATATATTATACAATATTTTGTAGTGAAAGAAATATATATTATTTAAGTTATCAATTATTATTATTATTATTATTTTTAAGTTTGGTTGAAAATTAAAAGATTTTATCTATTATCGTGGGCAAAGCCGCGATGAGTAAAAGCTAGTTATGAAATAAATTAGGGTTAGTAAACTATTTTAACGGAACAGCTTCACAAGACAAATAAAGCTTTGTTTAAATATTAAAGTTGCATGAAAAATATTGTTGAAACAAGTTAAAACATTACGGTAAATTCAAGATGGCAAACCTTTTTGTTGCTTCGCAGTCTGTAGTTACAGTTGAATAGACAGTAACGATCTGGTGGCAGTCGAATGCCACAATGTGGTTTAATTAGTGGCAGAGGAGTGCTGTTCCTGGAGCGAGCAACTTCAAGAAGCAGCTGAAATGAATATGTATTATGCAAGCTTAGTATAATTATCTAAGGCAGGCATGTCCAACCCATGCCTCATGGGCCACTAGCGGCCCCTAGTACATTCTGTGTGGCCCACCAGCTCAAATTGTAGGAATAAACAACAAATTCATCTCTTGAAGCTGACATAAATGTTTGTTAACTATCATGTATTATTATTATTATTAGCACCGCGTCTTAGTACCCATTCGGGTTATACGCACTTACGCTAATGTGTAATGGTAGGGTGATTGTGAGTTGAAATGAAGGACCTACAGTTTAACGTGGAATCCGAACCACGGTGGAGGCCTGGCATTCCCCACATTCACAAGATGTCTTGTCAGAGGTGAAGGAAGGGTTTGGTAATCAGATAAATCTTTGCCGGGACCGAGGATTGAACCCCGGCCGCCAGCATAGAAGTCTGACACTTTACCCCTAGACCACCAGGTCACCTAACTATCATGTAATTTCCAGAATCGTAAGTATAATGTTACTTGTTTAATGTATGTATGTGTGTGTGTGTGTGTGTGTATACATACTATACTTGGGAATCAGGTGTTATAAATCTTATGTATAGCACCTGGTCAATTACCCAAGAACTTCTGCGGTCAGTCGTGTAAAGGTTGGACATTTCTGATTCTAAGCATTAATATAATACAGATGACTAACACAATGGCCTGCATTTGAAAACAAAGTTGACATGATAAATAGTTTGTCTAACCCTTATCTTAGAAACTATCTCGACTATCTAGTTATGAAATCATTTATTATCAATTATTACAGAATAAAGGCAGATGTATTAATTTTTGTAAATTATGGTATCTATTAAAATTGATAAATATTTCTTCCTATTTTTCTTCTAGACACGATAGTTTTTGTTTCATAGTACTAAAAAGATATCTTGGTTAATATTTCTTAACTAAAAACTTAATCCAAACAGACTGAATATTCTCTAAAACTAGATAATCAACACAGTTTACTAAAATGTACTAAACCAAACAAATTGCAAATATATTGAAATACCTTGTCAAAACAAAAACACAAGATACATCAATTATAATCTGTGCATATCCAGGGAAGGGTGTATATTCTCATGTATGAGACTTTTCAATGTTTTCACAACTATTGGCAAACCTTCATATAAAAAATCACAAGAATAAATATTTCATCTTGGAAAGGAGGGAAAATTCTGTGAAACTAATGTTATTGTGACAAATTTGAGTTTCAGAATAAACTTTTGAATTGCAATGTTGCCATCTTGTTAGATTATTAGGTGATGGCTGTTGCCTAATTTTAGATAATGATTCAATAGTAAATGATTTGATTATCAAAGTTTGAATACATAATATTAGGCTTGTTTTTCTTAAGTTAATTATTTTAATAAATGAAAGATTCAAAATATAGTGAAATATTTTTTAATCCTAAAATTAGGTGAATTAGAGCATCAATAATTACTCTAAACTAGAGCTGTACATTTTTGCTGAAGTTAATGAGACAATTTTAAAATATTTCTTCAAAATACCTATATTTGCTTTCAAATTTAATTTTACATTCTCAATAAATTTATATATTTATGTCAAGCTATTAACAGAAGCTTTTGTTGAAAGATTTTAAATATAACTATAGTTTACTCGCTCCACACTTAGGTGGTCATTTTGTTATAATTCGGACAATAAAAATAAAACACCATTACTTACTTTTGGAGAATATAGGTTGTATCTTATAGTTATTGTTATAAATAATAAAACTTTGATGAATGTGAGATGAAATTGAATACTTGATTTATTTAGCTTTTACAAACACATATTTACTATTTAAAAAATTGCTCAATATAAAACTCTCCAAAAACCCATTTACATAAGTCCTACCATTTCCTTCACTAAAGATGCACTCTAACTTCTCTAAGTCTTAATTAAAAGTGGGTCTTCTCTTCTTGTACAATGTATGATTCTATACAGCCAATAAGGGCATAGTTAAAAAAACCACTTCTCCCCAGTTTGACTAAGGAAGAATGATTTCTCCACAAGTGATCCTTCACAATTTCTCTGTGCTAGCAAGTTATGACATAGAGAGAGTGTCAGAACAAAGAAAATGTATTGTTAAAAACTACTGCATGATCAAGTCATGGAAGAAAAAAACTAGATACAGTGAGTAATAAATATTACAACACAAAAGGTTAAATGAAAGAAATTAAATGTTGACTAAAGCATGTAATTTTGGAAATAAAGAGCTGTAAATTTGGTTCTGTTACTATTGGGTCATTGTGCATTCAGCCAAGGTAAGAATGCTATCTTCCAGGATAAAATGAGTGATCATTTAAAAAATATTGCTTTAAACTTCTTTCTCTGATAGAAGGGAGATGAGGTTTATCTTGCTTTGGAATAGTGACAAGGTCAGCATCATATAAATAGCTACCCTCTAGATGAGCGGGTCAATGAAGGGTTGTTTATAGTTAAATTTTCACACCCAATTCTATTTTTATGAATGTTTTATTTACAGTAGGGTCGAAAACATTATTTTATGAATCCAAATCTCAAATCTGAACTTCCAATTTATCTTTAAATCCTGATTCCAAATCCAAAAATAGGAAAAAATTGCTTACATAAGAGGAAATATAAATACAATAGAAAATATAAATAGTCTTTAAATGTTCACATTTTTTCTTATAATCCATTCATTAAAATATTAGTACATTCAGTTAAGTGTTAAATTACTGGTCTGGGGCCTGGTTGTTAGAATTCATCCTACAATTATAGTTGGTTCTGACCGACCAATATGAAGTCATAAAGTTCTAAAACAAATTTCACTAAAAAGATGGAAAAAAAAATCTAAGGATTTAACTTATCAAGTCCTTGAATCTCTAATATCCTCTAAGATTTGAGGGTCACATCCTTAGTTGTATTGAAGTAATTGTATTAAAGAAAGATATTCAAATTACTATTTTTTTATTTTAATTTTAAAGAAAAGGTTATTTTAATTTTTAAAACATATATTTACACATCAAGTATTTTCATACTTTTTAGAGTAAAAGTGTGCTAAGAGTAGCGCCCTATATATAATCAAACACTGGGCTGTATACCTTAGGATTGGAAGTCAGGGGAGAGAGGAGAGAAGGCTAAGAGGGAGTGGAAAAAGGCTACAAATCCTCATTTTTTTGGAGGAACAGAAATACTCTCAGATCTTTTCAAATAACATTTCCTCTGGTATGTTACAGAAAGAGCTAAAAACAACAAACTTTTGTAAAAGGTATATTTTTATTAAGAAGGGTGAGTACCATCATGATCATCCACTGGGGACCTATATAGTAGACCTAGTTATTTTTCTGTTACGTCTCCAAATGCCACTTGGTCAAGATATCATCTGCCCGTGGGAAAAAAAATTATTTTTTTATGCTACTATAGACCTATAGGTACACATACATCCCGTGGTGGTGGGGTGGTGAAAGTTCTGTCCACAGTCATCTGTACGGCCAACTTTGTGTCATCAAGGTCAATGATTTTCTTTTTGGCATGGGTTGCAAATACCCTAGCATCATCCAAGATGGTGGTGACATAGCCTGAAACAATGAGAAAATCATCATAAAATATATTTAATTTTTCAAGATGGTTTATGGGCTTTGCTGCCAGAAGTGATTGCGCGTAGCAATCTATCAATATTAATACGGTCAAAAAGAAGAAATATGCAATAGCCACATAAATTTAGACTGATATTTTCCCCTCATGTCTTTAGTACAGTTGACTTATGAAAGAATACGGTGAATGTGTGAAAGAAATTAGAGGGGGAATATCCGTCTAAACTTACATCTCTTAGCAACATTGTTTAGCATATATTCTCTATTGACAAACATACCTAGTTTGTAGTATAAAGATTAATTATGCACAGGAAAACGGGATGGAATTATTTTGTCAGTAACCTGAGATGCAGCTATCAAGGCCTTAATCGGGGGTGGTGGTTTGGGGGTTCAACCTCCCCCCCCAAAAAAAAATTGTATGAACAATTATTTATTGGTTCAAACAATATCAAAATTAAGTTACAAGTACAAATTAGGGGGCTGTATTACCATGAAAAGCACTTCAGAGACCTTTTAGAAGTGTTTAATATTTACAATTTTTTCTTGCCTACAGTATTTAGGGGATTATGTTACCATAAAAACACTACAGATAGTTTCTAGAGTTGTTTAAATATATAGATTTTTCCTAGCCTCCGGCAGTTAGAAAGCTATGTTGGCATGAAAATCACTTTATAGAGCTTCTAAAGGTGTTTTAATATCTAGAATTTTCCCTAGCCTTCAGCAGTTAGGGGATTATGTTTCCATAAAAAAACACTTCAGATAGCTTCTAGAAGTGTTTAATATTTATAGTTTTTCTTAGCCTTCGGCAGTTAGGTGGCTGTGTTAGCATTAAAACACTTAAGATAGCTTCTAGAGGTGTTTAATATCTATAGTTTTTCCTAGCGTCTGGCAATTAGGTGGCTGTGTTAGCATAAAAACACTTACGATAGCTTCTAGAGGTGTTAAATATTAATTTATAATTTTTCCTAGCCTCCAGCAGTTAGGGGGTTATGTTGCCATAAAAACACTTAAGATAGCTTCTAGAGATGTTAAATATTAATTTATAATTTTTCCTAGCCTCCAGCAGTTAGGGGGTTATGTTGCCATAAAAAAACACTTAAGATAGCTTCTAGAGGTGTTGAATATTAATTTTTAATTTTTCCTAGCCTCCAGCAGTTAGGGGGTTATTTTGCCATAAAAAACACTTGAGATAGCTTCTAGTAAGTTTTTAATATTTATAGTTTTTCCTAACCTCCGGCAGTTAGGTGGCTGTGTTAGCATAAAAAACACTTCAGATAGCTTCTAAAACTGTTCATTATTTATAATTTAACCAGTTAAATACTCATTTAAATATTTGTTTACAGTGCTGAGCAGAAATCAACCTTACTGGTTGGCACGCTTATCATGCGATTTTGATAACTAAATAATTTGACAATCTATGTATAGGCTACAATTTTAAAATAATGAACCTAATATTCTTCAGTCAGTACCAATCAATTTTACAAAGCCATGCTAGTGAATTTATTTGAGTTTCTGCGAATAAGAACATGTTGGTCTTTCCGAACAGCATTATGTCGACTCAATGCTAGCACTTCTGCCTCGCGACTTTGATGATGTTTCTGAGTGTGACTGTGATAATGGGTAGAGGAAGAAGAGGTGAAAGGGTCAGTGAGGTATTCAAAAGAGGAAGAAAGAAGTAAAAAAAATAATCCATGACCAATGGGGAAGTGGATCCAATCAAAACTAGTTCCAGAGGGATGGCTTTGAAAGGTGTCTCAACCAGTCAATCAATACACCCTTGAAAGTGTTTACCAATGGTGCTGGTAGTGGATAAGAAATCATATTCATCCTGTGTAGCTCAAAGTCATTCTGCTTACTTTCTTGTTTGATGAGTTTGATTAGATCGATCATACATTATTTATACTGCCTAAGCCCCACTTATATATCTTCCTGTACTGCTGTTAAACACTGTTTATGCCACCAAAACACACAAATAAAAAACCATTAGTAACAATAACAATTAAAGCATTTTTTTTTCATTATTATTTGACAAAAAGAGATGCTACCTTTTACACCTTCACAAAATGTAGGGTCCTTAACACAACTCATGTACCACACTATAAAATAAAAAGTAAGTTTAGCTAAAACTACAGCAAAGTCTGAATGATTTTAAATATTTTTTAGCACCGCATCTTACTATTCATTCGGGTTATACACCTGGATCATTCTCAAATTGAGGGACTGTTTATGTCTCCTGCTTATATAAATATTTTGTTATTTTTAAAATAAGCAACCAAAAATAATTTTTAGTAGTAGAAAGTGTATAAAACTTGATAGAAACATTTAAATATGGTAATATTAAAAACAAATTAGACCAAATGATTATTAAAAGACCTTTTCATCACCTCGCTAACTGTCCCCACCTGTGAATTTCTAAGTTTTAGTTCTATACAAAAATAAATAAAAAAGAGTAAAAAATATACAATCAAGGTAAAATCTTCCTGTAATATTGTTATTTTCATTTGAATAATCAATTTCAATAAATTATTAATATATTCTGACATTTTAATCAATGTTTGTTTGTCCCCAAGTAACACACTGAACAAACACATTATTTTGAATTTGGCACCAAAACCTTCAAGAATGCTCCGCTGTTCCCCATTATCTGTAGTGTGTTAATGTCCTGTACTGACTAGTTCTTGTTATTTCACTAGTTAAAAAGTTTATTGTATTTAATATTATTGGGTCAAAGTACAAAAATTCAGGTAAATAGTATAGAGTATGTTAATTGCAAATCACTTTGCTAACATTAATACCGCTTTATAATTATATTATGGTTATGAAACTCAAAGTCAGCCAAAAAAATCACTTCACTAATGCTCACTACGCTAACGTTGCCTGGTAATGAAAATGATATCACTTCACTAGCGTTACTTGGAGACGAAAAGTGTCTCATCACCTCCCTAGCGTCAGTTAGATGACGAAACTAATGATAGTCTCACAGCTCATGATAGTAAAGTGAAATTCTCACTCTAAATGCCATTTCCCCAAACATCACTTCGCTAACGTCTGCGTCACTTCACTAACAACAATAAAATCAATTATTTCTCATTAAGAGTCTTAGTAAAAAAAAGAAATATTATTATATAACTTATTATTAACATTTGAGTTATTAGAAACATAAATTAAAAATGAGAAATGTAAAACTAATTTTCTTTGTAGTTTGGAAAATTTAACATCACTAACACATGTATTTTGTTTGATTCTTCACTTACAAAATCCTAATTCCAAAAAATAAAGAAAAATTTATCATTTTTTTGTATTAATGTTAATAAATATGATATACTTGGTAAAAAAATACAATTTTATTTGGATTTTAGAAATTATAACATTATGTATGTGCATCTGAAACAGCGTTAGTGAAGTGATGGATTATGGGTAGCCACTTTGGTAATAAAAAAATTAAGAAAAAATGAAAAATTAAGCTCTGCTGATATTACTTAATTCTTTAATTAATTTTGTGTAGTCAGACAAATTATATTTTGCTTGAAATTTTTATTTTTTTATTTTTGGACTTACTATCTGTCCCTCAATTTGAGACTGACCCACCTATGTTTTAATTACGCTAATGTGCTAGGGATTGGGGAGGCTGGATTTAAAATAAGTGTACCCACATTTGCACGGAGAGTGGAAAACCGCAAGAGTGACGCCTTATACCATGTGGCCACAAGTGGGTAATTTTAAATGTTGATTGGGTCATGTTAAATATGTTTCTTAAAGTTTTAGGTTAGGTATAATATTGTAAGCTAAACAAAATGTACCCAATAGTTTTAAGTGGGGGGTTATGGGGTTCCCCTGCAAAATATTCCAAAGCTTTTAATATCAAGCTTAAAGATGGCCTTGCATAAGAATTCAAATAACTTATGAAGAATTAACTTTTTTTTAATTTGCCAGAGAAGGACTACTCCGTGAGTTTAAAATGTAAATTCACTATTTGGTGTTCAAGATTTTTTTTCAAACAAAATAAAAATGCCTCATGATTTAGGTTTGCCACATAAAAAAAAGGTGAAATGTGGTTGTTGTAGACAATATACATAATACAGACAATAGACATAATCCTTTTCTACAAAAATTAAACTGTTTATTTAATCATCAGTATATGGAGGTTGTTAAAGCGATGGGAGTATAAGGATAGGGAAGTGTGGAAAAAGTTAGTGATGATGGATTAAGTAGGCCTACAGAATTGTTTTTTGAGCTAAATGTATAGTTTCTTGCCTACCTCATAACGGAACGGTGTGATTAGTTTAAAATAGCTTATGTATCAATAATATTCAATTTTGTAATTTATTTTATCAATATTAAGCTAAATTTGTATGCATTTATATGTGGAAGGTCAGGTTAAGTTTGAAGGGTAGGAACTGTAGTCTAATCATACAAATTAGTTAGTTGTTAAAATTAGTTATCATATTTCACTACAAAATAGCAATATGCTATTTTCATAATTTCTTTACGTGGTTCACTCTCATTTCCCAGTTGTGATAAATATGTGTGATAGGCCTATGTGTAGTTTAAGCCTACTTTATGTTATTACATTAGAATTTTGAGAATATTTGAACTAGAAAAAAGAACAACAGATAGGTCTATTCATTGACAAGGGTTGTGTTTACTGTGAAAAAGAGTCAAGTTAAATGAAATTGTTTTAGAGGATTTTTTGCAGCTTTTTATAAAATTATACAATTAGTTAGGTAGCCTACACGATATGGCTGGCTGATATCCTGTTTCTTACAATTAATTATTAATCAATTCACTTTATTATTTTTGTTAGTGAAAATAATCATATTGAAAAAATATTATGTATTAGTTTGGTGAGGTCTACCATCCCCAATTTAGATAATGCAAACATATAAACAGTATATACTGGTATATATATTTATTTATTTTCAGTAAACAGTCAAAACACTTTACTTTATTATGTCAGACGGTAGCTAACAATATTGTATTCAAATAGTTCAGAAACAGATCATGTGACTCAGGTCTACTTATTTTAGTAATATTTTAAAACAGTCAAACCTGCTTTGATGGCCGCATGGTCTAAGGCGTTACTCTCTCAAGACTAGACTGCCGATAACAGGGAGATTAGAGCGGGTGGTTATTCCTAAATGTTTTTCCAGACTTCCTTCATATAAGTGCGGGTACATTTATTCTAAATTTAACCTTTCTCATCTATCACATTAACGTAGTTGGTACAAATATGTATAAAATGAACAGGTAGCAAGCTACAGTTCTATAAATAAATAATAAATAAACTGTCAAAAAAGTTAATTCAATCTCACTAAATTTACTTACGATATGTTATTTCTAAAAGTTGATTTAATACCCTTGGTTCATATTCAGATATGCCCATATCTTTCATTATTGACATAATAACTAAGGCATCTTTAGGAACTTGTTTTGTTGACGACATATTGGTATACACAGATTATTAGTATATTCCCCCCTAAATAATGAACGAATATCAAGAACTCGAGACGATGTACATCCTGAACACTTCGGAGCCAATATTTAAAAACGAAAAGTTACCATATGAAACAAATAAATACAAAGGTAAAAGTGGTGTTATGGGGGCGAAAAATGGACTAAGTGATCGAAATATACCAATATACTAATACGCTTATTCCATCGCACCAAAACCACTAAACAAGCTAATTTCAAAAATTATTATTTTAAGAAATTTCACTTGTGCTGATTTAACACATATGAAGATTTGATCTAAAGAAATTATACTAAATCCCTGTATAGGCGGGTACTTCCAATTAGGGCCAAATTTTGAATTAATCGAACCTGAAAAACGCTATTTCCATCCCGCCTAAACTCCTGCACACACTAATTTCAAAAATTGTTATTTTAAGAAATTTCACTTGTGCTGATATATAACATATGAAGAGATGATCTAAAGAACCTATACTAAATCCTTATATAGGTGGGTACTTCCAATTAGGGCCAGATTTTGGATTAATTAACCCTGAAATATGCTATTTCCATCGCGCCAAAACTCATATACAAGATAATTTGAAAAATTATTATTTTAAGAAATTTCATTTGTGCTGATATAACACATATGAATAATTGATCTAGAGACACTATACTAAATCCTTGTATAGGTAGGTACTTCCGATTAGGGCCAGATTTTGAATTAATCGACCCTGAAATATGCTATTTCGATCGCGCCAAAACTCCTATAGGGGAAGAGGGGGTACATTTGAAAAAAATTTCATTTAATTTTTAT
>CABFVZ010002380.1:49569-121887 GCA_902151445.1 Timema monikensis | reverse complement strand
TACAAATTGGCATCACAACGAGGGGCGTAACAAATTGGTGCCCAAACCTGGGGCCAGATATATAACGTTACAATTGTCGTCCCAACTAGGGGTAAGTGTCGTCCCAAGTAAGGGGCACGTTATGACAGCATAACATATGGCAGCACAACGAGGGGCCCGTTATAGGAATGTTAAAACATGCTTAATCGTTTGAAGCCAATTGCCATTGATGATGTTAAGAAAAACAAATGCACTATTTCGGAGTCAGTACATGTGTGGATGAATCTCCAAAGAGAAATTGAAGCTACAAAGGACAAACATGTGACATAAAAATTCAAAAACAAATATAATATGGATCTAACCCCAGATCATTTTTTTAGCTTACATACTGGATCCAAAATAAAATAATTCGGCACTTGATTTAAGTGAAGAGGGGAAAAAAAGCAGCATTCGATTTTGCAAAATCAAAGTATTCCATTATTCCAAAAGCCTCTCTTTCTTTTTCTTCAATAATTCATGCAAACGTATATAATACCACTTGCAATATTTATATTTCTTCTTCTCACCAGATCACTCATACTTTGAACATGAAATAAATCTGCACTATACGGACGGAGCCTCAACAAACACCAAACTTCTCGGTCTGATTACTCATTTCTATTTTTTAAACAGTTACCTACAGCACAGATTTCTTCAGCAAATGTTGAAAGAATCTTTTCATCATTTGAGTAAATGCATTCAAAATTACGTAATCGATTAGGAACAAAGAAGGCCGCTGGACTTTTGTTTCTGTTTAAAGTATTTAATACTAATAGTGATGTGAAAAAGTAAGAAGAAATATATTTTCAACAAGACAAATAGTGTTTATATAGCTATTCTATTTTTTATGTTTAAATCATTCATAAGCTTAGGCAGCTTTTTGAACTCAACTTAAAGGCTTAGTTAATCAGTTTTAGAATTGCACAGTATTATAGAATGCAACTTATTCATTTTCTTTTTTGTTTACTAATATCATAATATTTAAGCAACATTTCTGTATGAAATCTTTACATTGTCGTTTTCAAAATAATACTATATTTTGTTATTCAACTCTTGATTTGCCAGTAAATTATAATTTTGAGCAAGATGTATTCTCTTTAATTAAAAGTATAATTTAACCTGTTATTTGCCTCAATCTGAGTTGAAAATGGGTATGTGTAGTTAAAAACTACTAATACTTAAAATTAATTACAAACAAAATTTTATTTGTAATCAAACCTGGTCCAAACAAAAAGAACCTGATTAAAAAAAAGTTTTGTTTTGTTTAAAAAAATCCGTTTTTCTCAACCCTGCACTCGGGTCATTTCTAGAAATCTATGGATATTTTAATGGATATCTAACGATAAAAAATTAATGAACATATAAATGATGTATGGATAGTTTTGAGTGTAGTTTTATTGATATTTATTAGAGTTTATTTGAAATTAAATTTTAATACTTTTTGTTCCCACGATGGAAGTCTGAAAGTTTATTAACTTTAACCAATAAATAGTCTGCAACGTCTTGGTTGGATACAAAATCCAAGTAATCTCTTTTTACAGTCGGGTTGGACGCTAGAAAGTTGTTTCTTGTATAGTAGAACGTCTGGTGCTTAAGTTATCCTGCGGATCTCAAGAAACGGATTGATCATGACTGGAGAAGAGAAACAACTGGCACCTTTGACAATTTTGTAGGAGATAAAACACTTATGTAAAAGTTGGTTGCAGAAATCAATTTAGGAATCTTTCACAATCACCAGTGAACTGAAGTACCTAATGCCTTCCAAAGCTGCTGATGATGTGAACCTTATCTACAGTAATAAGTGATTTCAAGTTGGACTGTTTCTTCAAACCAACGGAAAATAATATTTTGGAAATATTTGCTGAATTAATGAAACCATATTTTGTAAATGTGTTCAAGTGCTCAACAGTTTACTTATATCTGCAAAAATATATAGTAATATAAATTGATTGCTCTGATATTCAGTGAGAAATGTCTCAAACTCAGGTGAAACTTACAGCATGAATCAAAACTTTGTTGTTATAAATTCATTCTTCAAAAGTTTGAAAATCATCAGATTTCAGGATTTTTGTTAGAAGAATTAAGCATACATTTGAAAAAATAAGGCAGTATTGACATTGCTCTCTCTAATATCTTTGAGTTCTTTACCCAGCTAATAGAAAAAACTTAATTGAGAAAAGAGATTATCCTGTCATTCTTTGGTAGCTGCAGGTTTTGTTGGGAAATATTGAAATAAAAAATATGTTAGGCGAAAAACAAAAGGAGTCCTTGTCAGCGAGGTTGGAGGGGGGGGGGGGGGGGGNNNTGGAGTGTAGTTAAAAATAGTTATTTTTCCTACCTGACAGAGTCGTCCAAAGTGATCTATAAAAAATAAAACATTGTAAAAAAAATTGCTACACTACATTATGCGTATGAAAAGGGACCCCTCGTTAGGGGTAAATGACATGGACCAAACAAGAAGTCCCATTTCACAAAACTGGGTATTGATCTATAAAAAAAACTCTTTTCTGCATTCCAGTGGTGTTTCAAGGAACTATTTAGAACTTTTACTAAAGGGTCCTTACACATTCATACGGAATGAGACCCCTGTTCAAGACTGACATTCTGATTGATAGTGTCTGGTAGTGATTGATAGAATGACGGCTGTGAATGATGGATTTCTATATATTTTGAAATCCAAGCGTCATTCACAACAAGTGGCGGGGAGACTGACAGTCTGAATGAAGGTGTAGTGCCACGCTCAATATTGTTGTTGATCTTGTTTCAACTCGTAATGGAGACAGCATGGTCGACCACGTGGACGCTCCTGAGCCTGAAGATGTCAACGATCATGTACCTACTACAAACATTTATCGAAAGTTATAAAACATTGCCACACCTTGGGAAATGTCTCATGTCTCATCTACGTTTTGTATGAACAAGAATAAGAGAAATGAAGTGTTGACAAAATTGGTTTGTATGTATACCATTGAGGACGTCGGGAGGAAAATACACACTTTTAGATCAAACTGTTACATTGTGAACGCAACATGACTTGAATCACACAATTTTGTCCGTGAGCCGGCGTGCTCTTTACGTCCTCATGCAGCCAGCCGGTTTTAAGCCGGGGCTGCTTCATGGCCCGCACTCATGAATCAGTCATGCTAAGAGAGGTTCACTTGGTCTTCACCAGTGACGCCACCATCAAAAGTATCGACTTCGATTGGTCTACGAGCAATCAAAAATCTGATTATTCTTGGACGCTGAGTGTATAGAGAGGACATTTTCAGAACCGTGTAAAACTATATAAATTACCGATAACTTTGCATCTCTGATAGATGGGAGTGCAAGGTGTCGTCCTGCCTACCTTACATGTTCCAGTTCGCCTGATGCTAACCAGCAAGTTGTCCGACAATCGTCTTACACCTCCAGGGGAAACCTAAACTAGGTCACTAACACATTAAATGAACTCGGGACGGACATTTAGGTGGTTTGCTGTAGTTTATCCTAACGGTGCCAACGAAGCCACAGTAGGCCGTAAAGCGTGACCGGCTGCAAAGCAATACCTCGCAGTTGGAGTCCGTCCTCTGGGACACTTAATCAGACTAGGGTTAGGGTAGAACATTACATCCCTCCCCGAAACACGATTGTGGAGTGTCAGTGTCATAGGCATACAAATAACAACTGTTCGAACATGCCCAGATGCGTGAAGTGTCTTGGAGCACACCTCACCCCCAACTACCCCAAAAAAGACAACACGACA
Organism: Timema monikensis; assembly: GCA_902151445.1. Lineage (NCBI taxonomy): Eukaryota > Metazoa > Arthropoda > Insecta > Phasmatodea > Timematidae > Timema > Timema monikensis. The sequence continues at coordinate 118,127 of CABFVZ010002380.1, read as the reverse complement.
CCGGCAAGAAGCATCAATTGCAAGGACTCACACACGGCCAAATACAGCAAGTGCCCGGTATACGTGCAACTGTTTGAGGCCAGGACCAACAAACTCAACACACGACAGACTCGACCCACAAGACAGCACCCCCATATACGACCGGTAATTACCCTCCTATCCCTCGCACCCGTCAAATCGTCCCTACGACCAACCAACCAACCCCCGCCCCATCAGCTAAGCAAACAGCAGAGGCCGCATCTATCTACCGCTCCTATACTGATGTTACGGTGGTGCGCAACAGACGACCACAACAAGAAAACACCACTTCCCCACTCTCAGACATAACAGATTTCATGAAACTGCTCAAAGACCTAAACATTTTCAAGATACTCGCACACTTCAAACCATACCTCACTAGACTCAGAGAGGCGACTGACAAGACTGAAAAGTTGAGTAGCCCATATGCAAAACCCGTTAAATCCATAATTTGTCGAAATCGAGATATCGGTATCCATGGATACTTTGGCTTTCCTTCTTTTAATTTAACGTGGTTTCATGTTCCAAAACCCACTATAAATGCCTTAAAAATGAAAGAGAAAAGTGGGACCATTGGCAAAACCTGTTAAATCGTTGTAGCCTACAGAATCAAAACCTGTTAAAATCATCCTCATGTTTACATTTGCAAAAGCCGTTATAATTGATTAAACCCACATGGCCACTTTGAGTAAACAAATGCAAAACAAGCTAATTTTTGTTCCGTTGACAGATGGACCTATTTTTATTTTATTTTCATTTAAAAATTAATATCATAGGTTAATTTTAAAGTTTAATGTTGGCTACACTGCCTTTTTTAGAATTGACTTGAAAAACATCAGCTGTTGCTATAAAAATGTGAGGGAACATTACTTTTTCCTAGCCTAGGCTTGCAGTAGCTTTAATAATATAAAGTGTTCATTTTAATCGTGGTTTTCTATAGTATTTTAAATAATGGAAGAGCATGAAAACGAAAGAGTTGCAAATCCGAATGGTACAGTTATTATAGAAACACCTGCTGAAATGTCAAGAAAATGTAAACGACGTCCAGATGAGTGGAAGCGCAACGTTGCCAAGAAGGATAGGTAAGGTTATTAATGTATATTTCTCTCATCCTACTATCGCGCGCGCGCGCGCACACACACACACACACACTCCTTAAAAGTATAAATTGCTAATATATGAAGAAGAACCCAAAAATATGATAACACTATAATAACAGACAATATAGGGCCTACAGCTCTTTTGCAAACACCTAACCTAAAGAAAGTGGCCGCCATCAATAGCTAACATAACTAAATCAATAGCCTTATCCCTATCTCATACTTTTACTGTTTATTAACCATTTTATTTTAATTCCCAATTATTTTATGTTACAGACACCGACCTAAAGGTTTTCCATCCATGCCAACATGTGTTCATGGACAAAATAGTATCTTCAAATGCAAGGAGCTGTCGATGCAGGATGTGAGAAAAATACACCAGCACTACTACAAAGACGCCAATTTACAATCAAAAAAGAATTTCATCCTCCAACATGTGACAGTGTCATCAGTGCAAAGAAATCGAGCTCAGCGGGGTGGATGTAATCCTCATAAAAGAATGGTAAGCACCAATTTTATTTTACCAAAACATCGTGGAGGAGTAAAACGGAACATTAAAGTGTGCTGTGCTGCATTTCTAAGCATATTACAAGAAAGTAGAGACAGAGTGCAACGGCTGTGTAAAAAATATCTAGAAGAAGGTGTGACTCCACGTGAAAATCGTGGAGGTGCCCGTCAAGTTGAAAAATACAGTTTAAAAAGACAAGCTGTCAAGGACTTCATCAAAACTTTTATACCCATACAAAATCATTACTGTAGGGGGAAAATTAGAACCAGGCAGTACCTAAATAGTGATTTGTCTCGAAGAAAGATGTGGGAAATGTACCATGAAAAGCACCTGGAAGAGCAACTCAAGGTTGAATATGAATTTTTCAGAAATGTTTTCAATGACAATTTTAATATAAGTTTTAACGCACCGTATACAGATAAATGCTCAGCGTGTACATGTCTAGAGAATAAAATTGCTGACGAGAAAAACAGAGAGAAAAAACCGGAAATGGAAGTAGAACTCAAAGTACACAAGAAAAGGGCTGATACATTTTATGAAAAGCTACGTGAGGGTAGTGACCATGAGACAGTTCTCAGCTATGATTGTCAGAAGAACTTGGTATTGCCGAAAATACCCGACCAGGAGGCTTATTACCGACGTCAATTATACTTATATAACTTTACCATTTGTGAGGGTATTTCAACAACTAATCAAAACAAAGAAAACACTTATTGCTATGTATGGACAGAAAATCAGTTTCCTAAAGGATCTGTGCAGATTGCATCCGCATTACATCACAGATTGTCTGGTTTAGATCTTGATGGAATCACCACAGTCTGTCTGTTTTCTGACGGCTGTGGTGGACAGAATAAAAATAAGACTGTTATATACATGCTTTCACACTGGTTGCTTCTAGAGGCTCCCCAACAAGTAAAGGAAGTTGTGATATGCTTCCCGATCGTGGGCTATTCTTTTATCCCGCCCGATCGGGTATTTGCCAATTTTGAACGACAGTTCAAGGCCAAAAGTGTAATTGTCAATCCTGAGGAATACCTACAAGTTTTTGAAAAGTTTTCAACTGTCCTTCACCTAGGTACAGATTGTAAAGTGAGCGATTGGAAACATGCCTCAGAAGAAGTATTGAAAAAGCCAGCTCAGTGGCATTTTCAATTTCAAAAAACCAAAAAGATTGTTCTTAAACGAAGTAAAACTTGTAAAACTATCCTGGTTCAGGGTGAACCATTTTATAATTTTGAAGTTGGTGAGGCTAAAACACTGTGCAAACAAGGAAAGACTTTTCGAAACACTCAGCTTATTGAGGTACAAAAAGGAGTGACTTTGAAGCCTGCTAAAATCACAGACGTTAAACGTCTTCTTATGATTCACTTTGGTGAGGAGTGGTATGAAGAACCAAGGCTTGAATTTTACAATAACGTTTTTGCTGAGCAAATAAACCCAGTTCCTTTGATGCTAGGAAATTTGGGAGAAGAAGAGATAGATTTTGAATTGACAGAAGATGATGCTCTTGAGGAGATTCGTTAATTTGGTTTGTGTTGGACTTTTACGCATTTTTTTCTTTCGAGGGTTGACCTTATAACAATGGAAACTAATATTCCATCATGACCTATATTTTTCCTATGTATTAATAAAGTCTTTTGTTCCAAGAAAAATCTTTTTTTATTTAAATTTGTATTCAAAACCCTTATTCCCATGGATATAACAGGTTTTGTACCTTGATTCTAAAAGCAAATGGCCACCAATACAGACTCAAAACATGTTATTTCCATTGTACAGATGCAAAACCTGTTAAATCCAAACTTTAAATTAAAATAATTACTTTTCTTTTAGCGTGATATTATACAGCTTTTGTTAGTTAAACAAAATCATTTTTCTTTAATTGTTGCTAAATTTTCTATAATTTATCATTGACAGGTTAGTTGTTATAAGTTTTTTGCGATTATCCGAAAATTCTTTCAGGTGGAGTTAACTGGTTTTGCATATGGGCTACTCAGTTGATGATATTGCTGGAGGGAGTGACCGAATACTTCTCGACCGACTATGACTAACGCAAACGTGATGGAGACGAAAGGCATGCTTTTTGATTTTATATGGAACGCAAACGGGAAAGTCAAAATAAATAGTCCACTTGTTGGAATAGACGGGCAGATATAAAATAAAAGACAATATATGATACTAAAAATGTGTATTAAAAAAATCTCAATATGAGAGATTATCCATTTGAGAAAATTTATCAGAGTGCTCAAATGGGCTATTAAAATGATTTAAGTGTTACACCTGCTAAAAAAAACATACGTGTAAACACTACATTGGAAATAAAAAACAAACCTTTTAAAATATAATATGTTAAAAAGGGAAACTGAACATATTGAAGTACACTAAAAATGTCAAACATATTGTCAACATGAGACAAAATCCAAATGAGCCACTTTATAAAAGTGACACAAATGTCATTTAAAAGATTCGCCTTGCAAATAAAACGGAGTAAACATATAACTCCTTTTGCACTGTCGTGTACTAATAAACGAAGGTCACCATTAAAATAGTACATTCTCGGGGTTTATACGCTACATAACATACATATGAATCGTGTTTTTTTAAAAGGGCATCAGTCGCGTTTTTGGCCATTTTCACTTTTTTTTTTCTAATTCTCCAAACCTAGACCCATCGTTTGGTGTTTAAAAGGGCATCAGTCACTTCACCGCACAAGGAGGTTATTCAAGTTTGAAAACTATGGTTATTTTTAAAAGGGCATCAGTCACGGACTCATGCCCTTTTAAAACTAAGCAGAAGGCAGTAGCAGTGGCGCCACACACTAGAACCATAGCTGTAAAGAGATTTTATTTTCTTATCTGTGGTAAAACTGATGACCTAAGTCAGCTGCTTTCCAATCTCAAATTAAGATTCTTTTGTTCACTGTGTTAATTAAAGGATTAGAGGATTTTGTAATGAGCTCTTCAGAGAGTGACGTTCCTGACACAGGCTCTCAAAAGAGAAAAGGAAGAAATCCTGCAAATTATAAAGTAAACAAGATCAAAGCTGCTAGGCTGAAAGGAGAAGCCTACGTAAACCATCGTGGGAAAAATGTTCCATGCAGGCAGCCGGAGTTTTCATGCATTATTCATTGTAAAAAAATAAACTGCATTTTAACCTTCATGTGTGATGTTCGGGTGAAATTAATCCTACTTCTAAGTACAATAGTATTAAGTTACCACCATATTTGACTCACTTTACCTCAATCTATTTTAATTCGGAGCTGGTTTAGCCTTTAGGTCTAGGCTATTGTAAGTGCTAGTTTTATCCAGATCTCCAAACATGTAACTTTTTAAGCTAATTCTTATTTTATGTTACAGATGCAAGAAAAAGTGCCTGGAGGTCCTTGGGGAGGACAATTGTTTGGATGTTTTCACACGGCTACATAACATAAAAACGAAGAATGAACAAGATGTCTATATTCAGGGCTTGATAGATATTTTGGAGGTTAAACGGCGGCGACCTAGATCTCAGAATTCTACTAGGGTAAACTCTGCCACCTTTAAATACCATGTTCTTGTGGGATCTCTTCGAACAGAGGTATGTCTTGATGCTTTTGTGTCTGTTTTTAACATTACTGTGAAACGATTGAGAAGAATAAGGGAGCTGAAAATAGCTGGAAAGACACCGGAAGACAAACGTGGGTTGGGGGCTACTCACACCCTTTCTTTTGAAACTCATGATCTGATTCGACAGCATATTGAATCTTTTCCGTTGAAAGAATCTCACTATCTTGGCCAGACAAAATTTTATTTGAGTGCAGATCTCAATGTCAAGCTCATGTGGAAGCTTTTCAAAGTGAGACACCAGAACCTGAAAGAAATAGTTAGCTATTACACATACTGGAATGTGTTTAGAAAACATTTTAAATACACATTTGGCCGTCCACAAATGGACACTTGTTGCACATGTGAAGACTTAAATTTAAAAATTAAATCACATCTAAATCCAGTAGCAAAACGTGCAGCTTTAGCTGAGTTAATGGTTCATAAAAGGAGGAGCAAGAAGTTTTATGACGCATTACGACATGAGGCCTCAGACCTGGGAAAAGCAGAAACTAATGTTTTATCATTAAGTTTTGATTATATGCAGAATATTAGTCTTCCAAAGACGCCTGTTCAAGAACTTTTTTACCTAAGACAGTTGCCAATTAATCTTTTTTGCATTCATAACATTAAATATAACTTGAGCACATTATACGTGTATCATGAAGGGGAAGGTAGAAAGAGTCCCAATGAGGTATGCTCTTTTCTCAGTGATTACTTAAAAGAAGTAGCTGATACATACACTGAGCTGCGTCTTTTTTCAGACAACTGTTCAGCACAAAATAAAAATCAAGCTCTGTGTAGGTATCTTTTGGCACTAACAGACACTGGAAGGTTCCAAACAGTTCAACAGTTCTTCCCCGTGAGAGGTCATAGCTTCGTACCCAGCGATAGGGATTTCGGGGTAATCAAACGAAAGCTGCAAAGACAGGATAGAATCTACAGTATTCACGAAATAATCCAATACATCATTGAAAGTTCGAAGCCAGGGAAATTCATTGTTAAAAAAGTTGATTTGAGTGAAATTATAGACTACAAAAAATTGGTGGAAAAATTTCTACAGGAAGACGGCAGTATCCACAGAATCCCAAAAACATTAGCAGCTTGTTCCACTTGGTTTTCAGCAGGGAGAAAAAAGGGTACATCCAGGCCTATACGCATATTAATGGGTTGATCCATCATACTTTCTACTTTTCTGTTGGGCCAAATCAAGAGGTTGATCTGCCAGCCAAACCTGCGTATTCAGGAAAAATTCCTATGAATGAGACAAAGATTAAAGACATTTGAAAACTGATCCAGTATGTTCCTGTTGAATACCAAGAATTCTATAACGAAATCTTACAGTGGCCTGTAACCATTTGCAATATGTGATCAATAACTTTTTGGCTTGTAAATTAAAGTTGAAACAATGTCAATTAAAGTTGAAATTATCATAAAAATAATTGATTACTTCAACCCTATGGTCATATTTTTTTAAAAGGGCATAAGTCCTCAAAGTTTAGAATTAAATTTAAAATCCATGGTTATTTAAAAAATATAAATATGAATGGGGACGTTAATGTTGAAGCATATGAAGAGGAAAAAATACCAAAGTATCATATTACAAATTTTTTAAAGATGCTATCAAGTTTTTTCCTTCTGTAAAATTTTGTTCTTAGGACTAATGCCCCTTTAAAAAAAACCTATTCATATATCAATATAAGAAATAGCAAGAACAGGGTAGGTTTGAAAGATAGCAAAATAGTATATACAGATCTTATAAAATAAACATAATGGCGGAACAAAATAAAGATGAACCCATGGCTCGAGATGAAGGGACAGCAGAGTCATCAACTTCAACCGGTCGAACTCCCCAAGAAAAGAGGAAAGTGGTTGATATTGACAATTTTAGAAACGAATTAGCAAACTCAAAGAAAAGTAGAATCGAACTCGATCCAGATTTACGTGAGAATGTCATTAGAATTTTTATAGGATCACACATAAAGATTCACAATCATATGACACGAGCTATTGATCCTCAAATGGTTAATATCAAGTATTGGCTGACAGATAGAAAGTGTTCTAGCAACAGCATATAACGTTTTGCGCCAAAGAGGAACCAACCCTCCGGGTCCACTAGACCAAAACATAGGGGCACAGGAATACAAGATCACTCATCTTGGGAACGAACTAACACCTGCAAGAACAGACATTGAAAACCTTGTTGTGGCTACTGCAACATTCTGTCTATATTATTATAGTTTGCATTTGAAACATTCCTAATCTTTGAGCTTGATTTCCCACAAATAAGGGTTTTGTAAAACTCTTGCATTCAAAATTTTGTAAAAAAAAAGTCATTTCTTGAACTACATAGATACATATAATTTTTCCTGAATTTTATACTATATTCAAAACTGTTAACACCTAAAATTGCATATTTTCGACTTATGGCATGGTTTCACATGCACGGTCACATTTAAGATAATGTAAATCTGAAAATATATTAATATTTAGGAAGAAATGGTCTATTTATGGTCAGGAATTTAAATTAAAGTGTGTATTATGAAATAAGGTATAATAGCTGTGGGCCTTTTATGATACAACAAAGGGGCTATTCTGGTACTATGTGAATAGGGTGACCATATGCCCTGATTAATAGGGATTGTCCCGATTTTTTTATATAGAAAATTGCCTTTTGTCCCGATTTTTGATAGCGACATATAAAAATCAATTTTTTTCTTAAAATTTAACTATAACACTCAAATGCTAAATATGAATACAAGTCAAACAATGAATCATTTTAAATCTTGAAAATTATATGTAACACGCCCTGCCACCTATTGGCAGAAGCAAGAACTGGCCCTTGAAATGGCGCTAGACTTTTAGTTCAACAGTTGTCACGCTTGTATCTTTTGTGTACTTGTAGCAATGTAAATGTGAATAAGTGAATTAATGTTTATAGTAAGTTACTTTCGTTGATGGTTTTAATCCTATTAATTACATTACCAAAAAGACCGTGTAAATTCTCAGAAGAACTACAAAATAAATTGCAGGGCTTCAAACAATAATTACTGTGCTGCTGAATATGAATTGTGTACCTGTGTTGCATCTGTATCCCATGGTGGTCTTTATGTGTCTGCCCCTATTTCTTAAAGATAACCATAATGAAATTAGAGCGATTAAAACTATTGTTGCTGAACATATTTGAATCAAGTTATTTCGGAAACCAGGACTTCTCCACTTTTTTGTGGTCTTGAGTTAAGTGCACATATGCTATCTTGAAAGGTAAAGCTATCGTTTTAGATAGATACTGTACTTATACAACCTCACCAAAGCCTCTATACTGTGGTGTAGGATTTGATATTTAATGCAGAAACCGAACCTCTCCAAGATATGCCCACTTTCTGCGTGTAATGCCTTAGCTGGCGAGATCTTGTATGCGACGATATTACCCATAATTATTAGTGTCAGCTGACTGAGAGTTACAAGATGGAGCCTGGTGAAGATAGTGTTGACGGAAATAATAAACAAAAAAAGTGTAAAAAGAGTGGAATATAAGTGAGAAGCAATTAAAAGATGTAGAACCAAAGGCTTAGAATATGCTAACTATTCGGGAAAACACGTGAGTTCCAAAACTACTGGAGAAAATTGTGGATAAGTGTTGACTATTTGGTGTTGTGTTTTTCTTTATGGCATGGTTGTATTTATTCAAGTGTAATTTACAAAATTTAAATGCGTTATATTATTTATATTACCAGGTTACAGCATAAACGATGTTTTGAGTTAAGAAATTAGTGGAAATATCATAGCAGAGATTACAGTTAAAATTAAGCTTTGTGTGAAACAGCACCATGAGAATAATGATGTAAATTTTAAACATTATTTTTTTAATGATTTTAATTAAATCATTACGCATATAAGTATTCTGTAAATTGCAGCAGTGGACGTATAAAGGTCTGCAAAAAAGCATTTTTGAGCATGTAGAGCATTTCAAAACATATAAATGCCAAACTTGGAGCATTACTTGCTGGGGGCAAGAGTCCTAATGACATGCGGGGTGAACAGAGATCAGGAAATTAAATTTGTGCCATGGTGGAGGACCATATCAAATCGTATCCCACAAAAAAGGGACACTATACAACAAGAGAAGTGGAATTCCTTAGTGCCAAACTTAATGTCTGACTAATGCATGAACACTTCAAGGAGAAATATCCAAATGTTGCAGTCACCTACAGTTTCTTTTTGAAATTTTTTACGAGAGGTTCAATTTGTCATTTGGAAGACCACAAGAAGACACATGCTCTAAGTGTAAATATTTTAATGTAAAACTTAAATCAGAGTCACTTAATGACGTAGCAAAGTGTATCGCTGCAGCAGACCTATTAATTCACAAACGAAAAAGCTCTTCTAAGTTTCATAAGGTCATTAAAACAATTCATGAAAAGTGCCTATCAAATAAAGAAGTTCTTGGAATTTCAATGAACTACATGCAAAATCTTTAACTTACAGAAGTACCAGTGCAAGAGGTTTTCTACCTGAGGCAGTTGAATGTGTTAAACATTCATAATTTAAAAGACTACAGCACAAAGTTTTACATTTACCATAAAGGTATTGCGAGAAAAGGTGCTAATGAGATCTGCTTGTTTCTTCTTGATTACATACAGTCTGATATTTCTCCTGAAGTGAAACATCTTTACATGTTTTCAGATGGGTGCAGTGGACAGTTGTGATATTTTTAGCATATTTAGTCTCCCTTAATAAATTTAATTCTCTCCCTCATTACTTCCCTATGAGGGGTCATTCCTTCTTACCTAATGACAAGATGTTGGACTCGTAAAGTGAGATATTAAAAAGATGGCTAGGCTATATTGAATTAAAGAGTATGTTGAATGTATTGTTCAGTCAAACGGAGAAGGCAAGTTTCAAGTTAAAATGAGAGAAATAGATGACATTCTTGATTTTGGTAGTTGGTGGCCCAAGTTTTAAAAGAGAAATTTTCTCTCGTTGTAGTCACTTAGTCGTATGGAGTTTAACTATAATTAAAGAAACAACGATCTTGTGGTTGCCAAGGACTAGATAGATGGACTTCTTAATCACACTTTCTAGTTTGAAATAACACCACCATCATCTCTGCCAGATAATATGAAAGCTTATCCCAATGGAAAAGTTCCAATGCAATGAAACTCAAGTGACATTAAGGCAGCTTCTTGGTTACATTTTAGAGGAACATATGGATTTTTACAATGTACTGTTAAACTGGTCAACCGTAGAAGCAGAGGCAATAATTAGTGATGATGAAAATTAATGGATACACCAAAATCTCAGTTTCAGATCTCAGATTTATTTTTCACCCACAATTATTTTTAAAAGGTCTGTAATATGTCTTAGTAGAATGTCATTCTAGAATTTCCTAGAAAAATAAAGTTTAAACAAGCCATAATAGATGAGTCAAAAGTTAACATTCAGAGCAAAATTTTGGTTTATTACAGAAAGTGGACTTCTCCACTTAACTTATGGGGCTATAGCAAGAAATGAAGTTACTAAGGAAGGCCTACTGTAGGGTCAAAATGCACCATCCTCCAATTAAGAACCGGGAAAAGTCAATCCATTTTGAACAATATTGAATATATCTGAAAATGTAGTGGTGTGGAGCGATCCAGTTTCTGAAATAACCGGTTGTGTCAACATACTTGTGCTAAACTGATTTTTCTGCTATCCACATGATAAAGACCCTAAACCAATCTAAACTAGAAGTTGAAGATGTTCTCAGAGTTGAAATTTAAAATATAAATCCAATTATGGAGAGCATAATTCCCAAGATTAAGCTCAAATTTCAAATGAGGACTGCTAAACATTTTGTGTAACTCTTTTTATATTTTTTTAGCGCTGTGTTTTACTACCCATTGGGATTATATGCCTATGTACTAATTTCAATTGTGTGTTAGGACTTAGGTTGATTCAATTTAAAGGAAGTGCATCCGTATTCGCATGGAGGGAGAGAGGAAAACAGTTTTAGGGAAAAAACTTCAGTGCACCCGACCGAGATCGAATCCTGATCTCCCAGTCTTTGGTATTCTATCTATTGAGAGAATAGCACTTTAGACCATGCAGCCACCAAAGTAAGTTTGTTTTTCTTTTTTTCCTATTATAGTCAATATATCATACATATTATTTCTAGCTGGATTAAACATATTGACATAAATTGCTTAAATTAGCTAATATTGATGAATGTAAAATAAATGTATTTTGATATATTAATTTATTACTCATTATTTCATTAGGTCTTCTAAATGAAATAATATTTCCGTGAGGTCGCACACACTAAAAAGCTTGTACACTACAGGTTTAGTAGGCCCATGACGAAAGCTCAGATACAAGAGGTAATTAGTTGTGAACAAAGACATTTTTAACATTTTGTATGTGTTTATTTTTATTCACATATTTATTGATTCAGTTTACAACTTTATTTTGTTTTGTTATTTTTTTTAGTGCCAAACAGTTTGGTAAAGTGTGAAATACACTTTGATAAAAAAAAAATGGCAGAAAATTACGAGTTACAAAATGAAAGAACACGAAAAATTCTTGAAGAGGAAATTGATGTTTTCTGATGACAGTGATGATGAAGATTGTTGTATAGAAAGTGAACATGGCTGTGACGCTGGCTATGAATTTGTTGTGAGTGAAGATGATTCTGAAGATTTACCTTCCATGTCTCAGCCAACAGCAACCCATCGTTTCTTTTTGGGATAAGCTAAAACTACTAAGTGGAAAATGGATGCACTACCAAGGCACGTAAGAACATGGAGGCCAAATATTATTACCACCTGGTTGCTTAATGTAAGGCCATTAGCACGGAATGTAGAAACAGAAGAGGATTCGTGGGGATTGTTTATCACTGATGAAATGGTAAATATGATTTAAAATGGAACAAATCAGTTCATCGACAAACCATATAAACCTTGAGGAATGATGGGAAAGAGCTGGAACAGGAGTTGATTTATTTTGGAAGACAATGTCTTTATATAGATTTTGATTTTTGTACTGTTGCTTACATTTTGATGACCTAAATACACGCCAAGGAAAAAAACAGATAAACTGGCTCTAATAAGAAATTGTTTTCAACTTTTTGTGTAAACCTGCAAAAATAATTATTCTATAGGCATGTATTCAACACTGGAATATTTGTAGCTTTTAGAAGAAAAAGCCAGCCAAATATGACTTAAAGATATATAGTCTTGTGGATGCAAGAATGTTTTACTCAGTAAACCCGGAAATTTAGGGTAAACAGCATGATGGCCCATTTATTCTAAGTAACAAGACTGATGATGTTATAATATGTGAACCAATATATGGCTCTGGACTTAATATCACTTTAGATAACTGGTTCACTAGATATCCGTTGGTGAAAAAAATTGTGTATGATAAGAATTTAACTATTGTTGGTAGAGTTCGAAAAAAATAAGAAAGAATTACCACCAAAGTTTGTGAACAGTAAAGGAAGAGTTGTATGTAGCAATATGTTTGGTTTTCAAGAAGACTGTAATCTTGTTACTTATGCTTCGAAGAAATACAAATCCGTGGTTTTAATATCAATTATGCATCATGATGATGCCCTAGATGAAGAGACAGGAAATCAGAAGAAACTAGAAATTCTAACTTTTTATAATACAACAAAATGAGGAGTGGGCACAGTGGACCAGATGTGTACTGAATTTGATGTCAGCAGGCATAGCAACAGGTGGTCTCTCACCCTGTTCTTTCATCTTATGAATGTCACGGGAATCAACAGCCATATCTTCCACTTATCCAACCATCAAGCAAAGTTGGGAAAATTCCTGAGGAATCTAGTTATGTCATTTACAAAACCCTGCTTAGATAAGGGGGTACTAAACAACCATAATCAAGTGGAGCTACGAAACATTGCAGCAAAACTATCTGGAACAATATCACAAGGACCCGCAACACCTGAATTGAACAAAAGGGGAAGGTGTCACACCTGTAAGGATGGTAAAACAAGGTACTACTGTAAAAATTGCAAGAAATGGCTCTGCTTATCGCATTCAGTGTTGGTGTGTAATGGATGTTTGATCAAGTGAATATTAAATTAAGTGTCTAGAAAATTTAAATATTTCGGTTTTTACTAAAGGCAATATACATAGGTATGATTTTATATTCAATCAGTATATTTTAATGACTCTGATAACTATAATTATTAGTAGAGTTTTATTTATTTCAAACAAAATCATATTTGTTTTCAAATTGCAAAATATTTTATTTTTAGAATTTTTTTTAAGTTTCTTATTTTTGTATTTTTGTGTTTGTTCTTGAATAAAAAAGTATTAATTTCTAGCCTAAATGAGTTTTGTGCTAAATGTTTTAACCGAATTCCACAAATTTGATGTTGGGTCCGATAGGCCCAAACTTACCAATTATGTAAATTTCTTACACCTTACCAATAAAGGATTATGTTTGTAAATTGTTTATAACATCTTCAATTAGATCTAATATATATTTATTTTCTTATTTTGTACTTGTGTGCTTGTACTTGTTTTGTCCATTTTATTTTTGAGGTAGGGATACGATTCATTAACATCTTTGATTAGGTTGTTAGTTCTGATACCCAGAAGCTCGAGATTGAGAAGACAGAACCCTTAATGTTCCTCTACTGGCTATAGCCGGGCAAGTAAATAAATGTTGCAAGTGGTACCAGGATTCAAATTTTTCTTTGTGAGGGACTAAGAGGGGAAGAATAGCAGTGACAATGGAGTGAGGAAGTCAGATCCTAGAATGAATTATGATCATGAAAAACCAAGTAGGGAGCAATCCCAATTATTTTGAGAAATTATTTTTAAAAGAATCAATATTTACTGAAAAAGTCAAATCAAACCTTACTAAAAATGTTTAAAACTTGATAATCTTATTCTGTTTGGATTTGTTTGATTTTTTATGAGTCTTTATTTTATCTTCACCATCAATCATTTCAAGGGAAGTGCTGTTTAGTGTACTGATTGTGATATTTTGTTCTTCCTTCGCTTGGATCTGTTGAGGACAGTCCCTCCTCAAGTGTGTCACATCCCCGCAGATCTTACAGCCACCTCCATTAGGGTAGAGACCACGCGGATTGTTGGGGCACTGCCGAGCGATGTGTCCTTGCTCTTCACACACAAAGCATTTGGCATGGCGGAACTCCTGTTTCCTTGTGACGCGGCACTCCAGGTGGGTGTGTTCTGTCGAGCCACATTTGAAACACAGCCCTGTGCCAGCCGCATCCTCACCTGGTGCTGAGATTAGTTCAGGGCATTCAGACAATATATGACCTGATTTACGACAATGGAAACAAACTTTTTTCTTTTCACGAGCTAATGATTTTTCTGCTCGACGACGCTCAAGTTTCATTGTTGAGAGCATTTCACTTTTAGGAATGCCTTTATCTATCAATAACTTCCTTAGTTTAATCAATCGGTCATAATCTTCTTGCTTCACAGGAAATCCATCAAATTTAATAACTTTGATTTCTTTTCCATTAAAAAACATAGTAATCGATTTATCGTCTGTTTTTCTGCGCTTGTAAGGCACTTTGTTTTTAATTTTGACTTCTCTTGAGATTTTATTTTTCCGGCGTGTTTGGTTTTTTGTGTCAATCTCATTGTGTTGTTTTTCAAAATTCTCAGCTCTCTCTGCATTTTTCTTTTTATTGTTTTTGTTATTTAAGTTAGAGTTACTTTGTGGAATATTTTTTTTAGGGATTTTAATATCATCACTTTGAAATTCTTTACTAACATAATTATTTTTATTATTTTTTTCTTTTTTAAAATTTAGATTTGTTTGACTATCAATCTTTATATCCAAGTTATTTTCTGAATGATTTAATCCCAATAGGATATTTTGTTTCAACTCTTTTCCAAGTTTTTTCTTTTTTGACTTCCCTACCTTTCCATTATTTATTTTTGACTTATCTTCTAAACTATCATTATTATCCATTGTTTTATTTTTAGTATCAGTGAGTAAATTATTATGTTTAGTTTCTTTTGTCTTTCTGTGTTGTTTTGATTTCTTCTGCTTCTCAACATTTTCAAATTCAGCCCAATGTGTTGTTTTAAAATCTTCAACCTGTAGCAAAGATTTTACATCTAGTTTAGGTTTGTTTGCCTGTTCTCTCAATTGAGATTTTTTGTGTTCAGTATCTTTCAACTGCTGTCTCATATCCTGCCATGACGTTGCTTCTTCAGGGGTCCTTTCATTGCTAGACTTAGACCCACGAGCGCGAGCAAACCTGGTCATATCTGCTCGTCCCCCACCTAAGCTGAAACACACAAACAAAATTGTTATGTTGCATATTATGATGTATTAAATTTATAAGCTATGATAGTTAAGTATGGTTATAACCACATCTAAATATATTAAATTGAAAAATGAAACTATTATACGCCAAAAACGGTATTCTAAAAAATAGGGCAGTTGACATGAACACACAGTTTGTTTTTTTATTTGATTAACTGTGATTAATTTAAATAACATAATAATGCAATTTTTATATTGGACAAAAAATATGAAGAATTTCAAACAAGACTAAGTCATAAAGTTATATTTGAAAAAAAGAATATTAGCAACATCAATTGTCAAGCAGTAGGACCCAAAAATACATTATTTTATTCATAATTGCTTGAAATAATCTTGAGTGTAAACACTAGAAACAATCAAACATAAAAGACTTACAATATAAATTAAAGAATATGGTGATTTTTTTAAATTCAAAACAATAAATAAATGTTGTTGCAACAAAGGTTTTTGTAGATGTCAGTCAGTAAGCCACAAAGATTAAATTTTTTGTGTAAAGTTTTTTGTAATATCTTAGAGGTATTAAAAATAATATTAAATAAAAAAAATCAATGAACTAAAAACACAGGGAATTTTATTCATTCAGAGTTATAGGTGGCTGCATTGCTACACAAAAGGCTTTTGTTCATCATAACTAATAGTGGCATTGTCACTGACTCCTGGTGGGTACTGCAATGTTTCCTCATAAAACAGTCTTGCTTCATAGTTTGCTATGTATTTGTTTAACTTAAAAAAATAAGTTTATTTTCTTTGCGTATACAGTTATTTTGAGGCATATCTAGATTGTCTTTGTAGATTCTATTAAATATGTCACTTTTCTTATAGATCAGTGTAGGCATTTTTTGCGCCCACATTGTGTTTGATTTTAAATTACAAAATAACCATTTGTTCTCTAAGCTTAAAAGGAGTATTAGATTTTATAGTCTCTTTACAGCACAATTTGTAGTATTTTACATTCCATTCATCACTCGACAATTTCACAATTACCATGATGGCAGTATATATTATGGTATTCTTCAGGGCTTTGATTTACTTACAACTTCCTAAATATCTTCTCTATTCGGCCAAAAGCTCTCTCAGGGGGCATACAGCTATGACCTTGCACAGGAAAAATATGTTCAATTTTAGAAAATATCTTATTGTTTTTTACATAGTGCAACAAGCTGCCAACTATTGTGTGGTTCTTATTCTGGCTAGAAATTGCATCAGAAAATATTTTCATTGGGTGAGGCTTATTTGGATCATCTTGATATCTTAATTCTAAGACCAACAACAAATCCATGAGTGCCGAACAAACTTCGTTAGAACCCCTTGCAGACTGATTTTTAGTACAAGTATATATAATATGCACATTCTCTTTAAATTGATCACCCCATGCATGACGAATAATAAACTTCACTGGCAGTTTGGGAAGAGGTTTATTTTATTGCATGCCAAAATAAATATTGAGAATGCCATCAGTTTTTTTTAGGAAGAAAGAACAAATGTCCCTTCGGGGGTCACCAAAAGACAAGTTGAATCAAAGCTGGAAGAGTTTGTCCAGAATCATTAATTGAAATTAGCCTCAAGCTTTTACCGCACTCATAGTGGCAAATAAAATTTAAAATAGAGACTGAGATTTGAATTTCATTTTCACTTTTTCTGGAATGACTTCTGCGTTTGGCTTTAAAATATATATATATATATAAAGCATTAAGCCTAGTGCGCCCAACCAGAGTAATAGGACCAAACAAAGTATAATACGGCATTCCATGATCTTGTATTCTCATTTATAGGTCCTCTTGTTCAATTTTTTTTAAAATTAATGTATTTTTTCAAAGAAGTTATTGATGTCAGAACTATCCAAATCCACTGCATTACACCCATTACTGTGTTTGTGTGAACAGTCTATTTTTGGCTTAACCTTTGCTGACAAAATTTGTCTGGCATTTCTGCAGACATTTTTCTCTCCAAGTCTTCGTTTTTTATTCTTTCATGTCCTCTGCTTGTCTCATGTAGAGGCTGACTAAACTCTCCATTAAGTACAGTCATTAATAACATCACTAATTTAAGCATTCGAGCAATTAAGCAATAAAGTCACCATAGAACAAAGAGGGAGCAATATAATGTACTGTTACTTTCTGAGCTGCCAAAGGGAATCACTAATTGCAGCATCTAGTTCCTGACACTAGAACTCTGAATGATGGCTGGACTTTAGTTTGAAATGTTTAAATACTAGCAGGATATTGAATAGTCTCAATATTGACTGCAGCAATGCATTCCAAACGACACTTAGTCATAAGACTACTGTGGCTACTACACATGTGCTGTGACTTAGGTTGTTTTGGGAGACATAAATGTAAAACTATGTTCAGTTTAGAATACATGCCTTATTTAATACGTGTAGTTTGGAACACACCACTTTATTTCATTCCTAGGGAAAGAAATGATAGTATTCAAATTGTATATACATGAAAAGGCAAATAATTGACTTGGTGTGTTTTGGAATCCACCTCTTCAAATACAGTATGGCTTATCTAAAGATTAAATAGAGTAATAATAGTAACAATTATGTGATTGTGTTTTATGTTTATCATTAAACATGGACCACAATTATTACAAGTTCAAATTTTTGTGTTTGTATCTTTGTATAGACTTAGATTTAGCTTACTAATGTATGGGTATAATTTCCCCTCTATGGCACTGTTGAATTAAACTTTTACCTAATGTGTGTTGAAATACAAAACAATAAACTATTTTAAAGAATTACCAATGTTTTCTTTTCACTGATACTATTATTTTAAAGTTACCCTTATAATCCTCTGTCCGTAATATAGTTTGGCTGATAAGTAAGAAATGATTAATGATGAGACATAGTTTAAATACTTTGAAAAGCTAGTTTTAAAATATCCAGGAACACAGAAACTGAAAATTTGGAACTGAAATGTGTTACTATATTTGTTTATTATGTTTGATTAGCAAACAAGCAGACCAGCATTTACCAGATGATNTAGTATATTTTCTTATAATAGTCTTTTCCTTTTCATATTTTTTAATTAGAAAAAAAAACAGGCAAGGTTAAAATATAATTATTTATTTACCACACTTTTGCACTAAAGGCATATTTCGGCGGCCAGCCACTCAAGCGCTGCAAATCGTGTTCTAGCTGCTCTACAGAAAGTGTCCATTCTATATATATCTTTTATCTATGACTTTGGCTAAAGACACACGGAGCTTCGATTGATGTAATCGAATTCTCTCGCATGCGCATAATCATGATTGAACTTTGGCGCAACAAATAATGTAGGGGGTGAAGAGATGACGTGGAAATCATATGTTGCCCTGGAGACGTGTATGCTCGGCGGCCAGCTACAACGCAGCATGTATTGACTGATTTTTTTAATATTGAAAATGAAAATGTGTAGTTGATAGTTTACTGTAAAAATTCCAGAAATTTTATTAAATTCCCTGACATTTCCCGGTTTCATCTTTCAATGCATTCATTTTCTTTCCTCTTTTTATCATCAATATTTTATTTTATTTTATTCCAGATATTTTGATAACTTTTGTGAGCACCTTGGTCAAGCGCTAATAACTGCCTTGTAATGAGCACTAGTCTTGTTTATTATCATAATGTTGTGATGCATTTTTTGTAGTTAGATATGGATTTAATGTATGTTCTGACATTTGGCCCGATCTTCTGTGAAGACTCTACTTGAGGAGGAAAACCTTATTTCAAAATTCGCATTTCCATGGGAAAGAGCTAGGGAAGCTTTTACAACTATACATAAAGTTGGATTTATTTTTATGTTTTCAGCTGGATTATAAAATGTGAACAAATAGCTCCAAAATTTGTCTGCTTTAACAACTTTTCAATTTCATGAATTTTGTCCTCGAGCTGCTTAAACTTCCACCCATCACTCAATCAGGAACATTAAATATTTCCTATAGTTCATGTATATACATTTAAGTATCTCTGGCACCACAAGAACTTATCGGCTCAAAACCTTCCACCTGTTAAAAACCAAACCGTGAAAATAAAAATGCTACATTAATATAAATTCGGATCATTTAAAAACAAAAACTTGGTTGTGTATTTAAAAAAACATAAATAATTAATATGATTTTTTTTCTTAACACTGCGTTTTACCACCTGTTCGAGTTATATGCACTCTATGTACTACTTACACTTATTGGTTAGGGATGAGAAGGTTGCATTTTGATGAAGTGCACTTAAATTTGCATGACAATAGAGAGTGGAAAACCACCACTCTAAGTGCACCCAAACGGCATCAAACTCCAATTTCCCCCTTCTCGGCAGTCTATTCTATTGTGAGAGTAGCACCTTAGACCATACGGCCACCAAAATGAGTAAAATGCAATTTTGAATAACACCATTAGTAGGCTATACTTTTTAAGAAAACCCCTCAGTTTCTCATAATTGTGGTTCAATTTAAATTATGACAGCAAAACACAACAAAAACAAGTGGGCTATATTATTCAGCTCTTAGATTTTATATATTACATTAGATGTTTCTGAATAATATCATTAAATTATGATCTTCCTTCCTGAAAAACCCTTAAAACTGTTAGGTAAAAAAGCCTACCTAATAATTTTATTTATAAAAGAGACTAAAAGTGAGTTTTTCTTTATAAAAAAAAGGAACTAAAAGTGATAAGTATAAGCGTTATTCTTTGTCTCCAAAAAAGTCCATTCACAAGTTTTGAGATGAAGTTGCAATTTCTCTCATCAGAGATACAATTGTCTCAATCATAATTCTATTGAGTTTCAAGAAGACTTTGGTTTTGGTCTATTTTGCTGGAAAATTGTCTCAACGATTCTTTGTAAGAGAAATAACACAGTTGATGTATTTAGTACAGCATGTTATTAAATGATGTTTATGAGGGAAAAAATTGTCAGTGGGCAAACTTTTACTGTCTTACAAAGGAGGACAAGAATAGGGTTGAAGATAGCCAAGTAATTAGGAAATTACTGTCACCTAATATTGATAACAGGGATAGATACTTTTTACACACACCTATCTATGAAGCACAATGAGAAGGCCTACATTCTCAACTTGTCATTCCGTTACCACAAAATGGTCATTCCGTTACTTTTATATTTAATTTTTTTAAATAAGCAAATATTTACTAAACTTATAATATATCATTGTAAAGTCAATAAGTTTGTCTAAGTGTTCTAAACTTTGTAGCTTCTTCATGTGAGTGGTTGGGCTGAGTTTGTAGGCCTACTCTTTTCATGATAAGTCAGATAACTGTGTGTGAAAATATGACATTCTGTTACCAGCTAATAATTAATTAGTAAATAATATCAGAATGTGAAAAAAACTTTTTTGAGGTTATTTAAATTAAGTTTATGTTGTTTTGTAAAGAATTTAATAGAAATTTGATTCATTTGAATTGTTTTTCTTATAAAATTTTCTTTAAAATACTACAAAAGAACTAAACAGTGTCATTCTGTTACTCGTGGAATTGCTCATTTCCATGACATCAATATTACTGTAAATTTAAGAGGTTTTACACATCTAGAATTTAGTCATTATGGCTACTTGGCATCAGTTTGAAGAAGAAATTTACTACTAAGTAATGTTAATTGTGGTCATTGTACAATGACCACAATAGATAGATTTAACACCTTCATAAAGACAGAAAATTGTGTTTGAGGTGTAGTATTGGGTCCAAATTGTTCTAGAACGGCCGAAAGATACCCTGTCGCTTCTAGGCGAGTGGAAAGTTTTCATACCATTCAGTTTTAAAAAGTTTTTTTTTTGTTCATCTCAATATTTTAACAATGTTAATAATTTAGGCCAAGAATGGGACGAATAATGTGTAATCCTACTAGAGAACTAAGTTACACTTATTTTTATAAAATTATTAAGATCATATAAAATAGGTGTATTAGGCTATTTTAAGTTGATAATTATGTATACATTTTAACCCAGTTTTAGTTAAATTGTTATTTGAGTTTTTGTAAGAGGCTTAAATAAAGCTGATTGAAAATAGCTAGATTGAAAATTCACTAATTGAAAAACTACCATATAAGTTTGATAAATGGGCAATATAAAAATAATCTTTTACGTTTTTAAATTTTTTTTAAAATCAAACCAACTTAACCTAACCTTCATAAGAAAATTATGGCCAAATCAACCAAGCTTAACTTAACCTTAAAAGTGTATTCGAAATTTAATCAACATACTATTATGAAAGGATTAATACATTTTAACGGTAGTTATTTCTGTGAAACGTTGTCATGTGTGTATTCTGATAGATATATTAGTATTATTATTATTAGCACCGCGTCTTACTACCCGTTCGGGTTATACACACTTACACTAATGTATAATGGTAGGGTGATTGTGAGATGAAATGAAGGACCTACAGTTTAACGTGGAATCCGAACCACAGTGGCGGCCTGGCATTCCCCACATTCACAAGATGTCTTGTCAGAGGTGAAGGAAGGGTTTGGAAATCAGATAAATCTGTGCCGGGACAGAGGATTGAAGATAGATATATTAATTATTTAACCAACCATTCATACTATTTTATTGAATCAGATTTTTATTTGTCTTAAGGCCAGTCTACAACCAACATACCCACTTGTCGGACTCGCAACTACGCAATCGCAAATGCACTCGTAATTACACTTTTATTAAATATAAAATAGACTGTCTACAATGAAAAGTCGTAAAACGTAATTTCAACCAATAGGAACAAACATCAATGATGACTATAAAAGTCAAATTCATATTAATGTTTTCAAATAAGAAATAAATATTTAAAAAATATTTAACTGGATAAATACACATGATTTTAATTGGAAATCCTGTATTCATTACTATACATTTCCAATCGTTTTTGTTATAGACCAAATAACTTCAAATTATTTGATTTTAGTAGTCCATCCATATTTGTTTTTTGATTGGCTGAACGCAAGCCTACGCAACTACATAAACGCAAAAGATAGACAATGTTTATCTCCTCCCGACAAGCTGGTCCGACAGTTCCGACATACGATTGTGTTTGCGTAAGCTATTGTAGACAGACAAAATTGCGTTATTGCGTAGTTGCGAGTCCGACAAGAGGGTGCGTTTGGTTGTAGACGGGCCATTACCTATGTAATTGCCAGGTTTTGATAAAAAAAAAATGTTTTCTCAAAAGGCACTATGAGCATTTTCTATCCTTTATGTTAGATTTGGTGAAGGCATAAACCATTGATGAAAACATTTCTACTTACTCTGATAAAAAGCTAACTGCGAAGTAATTAAAACATATATTCAAAATGTAGTTTTACAAAAGACACAGATCACATTTCTATTGACCAAAGTTGTTGGAATAAGATCTACCACAGATCACATTAGTATAGATATATCACACCTATAGTTAATCTCTACCGAAGATAGATACCTAAATAATCTCTGAGTGACAAAACTAGTTTTAAGAACTAAGAAGTATAGAGAGAAAGAAAATACTGTAGTAACATTGAAGATAATAATAATATTTAGTTTAATAGCATAACCCTGCCAACAATATACATACGGTAATATATGAACGTAAAAATAAAATACCTGAATAAACAATGGTTACCATATATAAACACAAACATACAACAAAAAAGATCTAAATCTATCAACCAAAACTATATTAATTTTTACTGTTCACAAAAACTTAAACATTCACTTCACTCATTACTTATATACATATTTTTTATATTCTGAAAATTGAAAAATTACACCTAGACACGGGAATCGAACACGGGACCTTTGGCTAGGTACGCCAATGCTCTAACAACCGAGATATCCAGGAATCGTACCGTTCACAGGGTCATGCTTCACTAATATTTTAAGGCAGAACTAAGCCAACTACCGAGTCGAAGATGGCTGCGTTTTCTGATAGCTCGTGATCTTAATAAAATCACATTTATAGCCGAAGATTTCCACACATCCATCATAGACTCCTCTTTAAAATATGAGTGAAGAATGACCCTGGGGATGGGACGATTCCTGGATAGCTCAGTGGTTAAAGCATTGGCGTACTAAGCCAAAGGTCCTGGGCTCGATTCCTGTGTTCAGGTGTAATTTTTCAATTTTCAGAATATGGTATCTAGATGGAGTAATTCTCATTAAAAAGTATAAATAATAGCTTTGGCTATTTGATTCTTGCATATTTTTAGTCTTGCTTTGAACATCCCTACTGTAGTATAACTTTTCAATACTTAGGGCAGAAGATTAACATTCTTTAATTATGATAACATTGAACAAATTTCCGGACAATTATTATTTCCCTTACCGTGAATAAAATAATGAAATTTGTAGGATAATTATGAATGGTTGTGTTGAAAATATGTCAAATGATTTTCGTATGTTACATGATACGTCACTGACACTTAAATAAAATCTGTTCAAGATAGGTTTTTACCTGGATGACAGTCCAAAAATTATAGGTTTAGGTTTTGGGTTGCCAACACTTGTAAAATATCACAATTTTATTATGAATGTTAAGTTTTTTAATTAAATGTTATATTTTTACATTTAAAATAATGTAAACAAGTTTTATCACATATTTCCGTTGATACTTTTAATAATTTCTTTTACCCAATCCAAAACAATATTTTAAACATAAATAAAAGTACTTATTCTTCACTTTGGAATATTATCGATAGTATGAAATATAGTGCATACATTAACTGTGGATTCACACATTCATGGTAAAACTAGAGCAGTGCTGATATTTGGTTACGTGACAACTATAATCCAAACATAAGAAGTCCGCGTGGCCAACCTAGTCCACACTGCTCGAGTAGAGATAATTTCAACTGTTCCAGCATTTCTACAGATAACTCTCCAAGAAGAAACGTTAAGTGCATGTGCACGCATTCAATCTCAATAGTAATTATTTAAGAATGACAGTTTATTTGAATCCATGGGGTTTACCGCTGACAAAATCAAATCCATGCAGTAAGTAAGACATCCCATTTTATTTAAAATAGTACAGTAACTTGCACTGATTGTAATATTTACGTTTTTATGTTTGACGTTTTAATGCATCATGGGCAAACAGAAATCACCATCTTTCCGAGAGTGTGTGAACAGCTGCACCACTAAGAGGTGCGGTGCGGACTCACTGTACTGCTTTCAAATGTCAGCGTACGTGTAGATTCACCTTGATACTTTTAATACAGGCATCGTATTTACTTGGAAAAGAGAAAATACATGTAATTTTATTTATACATAAAAAATTGTTTTATGATTATTTTATCTATTTCAAAATATTTTAATGAATAAAATAGGTTTATCCACTGCATGGGTGCATACCTTGTTTCCTTCACGTTCAATCACATTGTTTAAATTCGTTGGTCACCATTTTGAAGCTGTGTTCGTTAGACTTTTTGTGAAAGGGCTGTGGATAATAATTTGTTTTAAGTGCCCGACCTCGATTAAATAAAAACAATACTGTCCTAAATTACTATGGTTAACTATAGCATTAATATTATCATATGTTTTCATTACAGTTATTTAAATTGACGGATCTCAGCTGTTGGCGTAGGGATACATTAGGAGCTATTTCTAGTAAATTTTTGAGCTGTCTTCCTAGTAAACAAAGAACGTGAATGTATTATAGATGGTATATTATGCTCTCATTAGTCAGCAGTGTGTTCATTATTATTTTATAAATGTTTTGTAACTTACACTGTACTAGATGTAAAACCAAGCTTCAATAAAATTGTAAAGTCTATCAATATTTCTAATTGTTCTAATGCTAGCACATGGCCAATTTTTTAATAAGCTATTGTCACATTATTTGATTGCTGAATAGGCTTTATAAACACACTTTGTTGCAAAGTTAATTTGGATTTGAGAGTCTTCACTTTGTACTTTTGTAGGTCAGAATTTACAAGAGATTCACTATTTAAGTTTTTATGATCAGTGGAAAAATGTTGCTCTACAATACTTTTTTTGGAAAAAAAACACGCTACCATTACACAATATGCACGTGAGATTGCCTTAGTATTAAATGAAACAACACTGTTCCTCCAATTCACTGTTAAAACTGTAGATTTGTTGTTGTTTAGTCGTGTTTAAAACCCCAACATGAAAAATAATAATACTGATAAGTGATAACAGACGTAAACTGTATTTAATAGTAATTATGTTGAAGGAAAGAATAAATAAATACACTTATAGCTAACACGTTGTTTGTACTTCTTGTCACAACCTAAGCTAGAACCATACTGACAATATGCCTGATTGTGGGAAGTGAACAATACATAGCGGTAAGAAGGAAGAAGCATCTAGGACACCATCACAATAAGTGACCCACTCCTTGGAAGCCGGTTCAAGTCTGTTTCAAGGGACAAAAAATACTTCTGATTTATTTCTGCAGACAAGACATCTGATCTGCTTTTTCTAATGAAAAGCAGATGACCAAAGTAAGGGATTGGCTAGTGGATGTAGAAGATTGAATAAAAGAAATTAAAAAAGATTGGTGAAACCGTTCGCGTGGAAACCCTAGGGGGAAAAACGAACCATTATTATGACGCTAAAAAAATCTTGAAATTTCAGTTAAGCTCAAATATGTCAAAATTCAATTTGTATACGAAGGGCGTCAGAAAAGTATATCACTGGGTTGGACAGGGCTGCCGGTAACTGTGTAAGATGATCAAAAACATAGTTTTCTTCTTCCATCTTTAAAAAGAGAACTGATAGAATTGAAAAGCTGTTTGCGTCACCTAAGTGAGAACAGCCTGTTCCATCTGCTGCTAACTTACCCCAACTGTATTTGTCACAGATGTAGAATTTCTCCATTAGAATCGACGTGAGCAAAACTATTACCATTATTTGGTATATGTATGACCCATGGTTTATTTCAACACATGAGTCAAATACGAGTATAATAGGTATATAAAATTAGATCAATGGAGGTAATGCAATTCTAGCTGAACTGACTGACGTGAGTTCCTAGGTGAGAACATAGCTCCTCAAATTACCGCAAGGCACTATCATCACATATCACCTCTAAAGATATAGGGGGTCTATGGGTTTCCTGAACCTTTGACATCTTCGAGCTTGAGAGATTGGTTTGGAAGAAGAATCACCAAGTTGGGGTACTTCACCTGACACTTTTGGAGCGGTTGGATGAACCGGTACAATTGTCTCTCTTTTTAGAGAGAATCACGCGCCGCTATTTTTTAGCTTATTTGACTTATGATGGAGACCCACGGACCATTTTCATTAAAAGGCTGTAGGGACTTCCGATTAGTTCTAAACTCAGTGGCGGCTCGTCACTTTAGAAGCTGGAGGTTGCAGCCTGTTGAATTAATAAATTATTTCTAAATAATATATTTAAAAGAAGACACAAATTTCGGAATATATTTTGCTAAATATTCATTTAGTTAAACTCAAAAATTAATATCACAAACAACATTGAAAGATAAAAAAAAGACTTCCCCCAAAGGACGTGGATGTGTTGTAGAAACTCTGCAGCTGTGTAATGTGCATGCATATATAGGTATGTATGTTTTAACTTTGTTCCATACAAAATTCAGGACATGGCCTACCTAATGAATTCAATTCTCTTTTTTGATCAAGAGTTAATCTTGCAATATTCGTTGTCTTAAGCGCCTGATTTGAACTATTCATATTAAGCCTAGTTACAAAAAATATTAAAACATATAAGTCAAATAAACATTATCCTAAAATAGCCCTACATAATATTATTATAAACACACATGCCACACACATCCTCAAGATGCAGGAGCACGCAGGATGACTGACATCAATTATTGCTGGTTTACGCTATACACATTTCACAAGCTTTCAACCTTAGGGCGCGTAAGGGAGTGCGCCTTCAAAAGAAGAATAAGCAATGCTAGCTAGCTCTAGCAGGATGGGACAACGGGTTAAGGGGAGGGAAGGTTTGGTTTCTCTATGTCAGGCGCTGGCCGTCGCGCGCCCAACTGCATGCCTTTTCAAGATAAGAGGTGAAGAGGTGGGAAGGTTTGGTTTCCAATATCAGGTGCTGACCGCCTCGCGCCCAACCGCATGCCATTTTAAAAACATTGCCTGCTATTACTTAAACCAAAAACATATTTTTCTTGAAACTATTATGGTAAGATAAAATTGTCGTGAGAGTGCGAATAATAACTTTAAAAGGAACTGGGGATTCGTGGGGTTGGGGGGCGCGCGCCTTTACGCCTTAGGGACGAGCCGCCCCTGTCTAAACTGTCCATCTTCTGTTTAGATTATATATGGCCACGGTGTAACACGTTTTTTCATTATTGTACCTTTTTGGTTCCAGTCAGTGTCACTTTTTATTTGTTAGGTGTTAAAGTCTCGCTTTCTAGTATTATGGTAACGGTCTTACTTTTCTAGTTGTTTTGACAGCTTGAGCTCTTCTCTGTTGTACAGCTGGTTTAAATTAGCTTATTTTGGAATGAGGTTGCTCGGCAATGTTGATATAAGTTCCCAATGTTTTATCTCCTTCAATAGGTCAGCAGGGCTATAACTATATTATAGAGGTGTCCACAGCATGAGTAAGGCTATATGTTGGTCCTCGCTGTTTTTATTATGATTTTTAAAATTCTTCTCTTCTGATTCTTTATGAGTACTTCGGTCTGGATGTAACAAACTAAATATTAAAATCTTTGGCAAATTGGAAAAACTTTATATTTACTATATTGTTGTGGACCCATTGTGAACAACAATCAGCTTTAATAAGTTGAGGGATACAATGCCTGGTTATAATATATTTAAAAAATTTTATGACACAACTAGTAATAAGGCCTATCAGCAAAGCCATTTCTGGATATCTGGAGTAGTCAGCAACTAGAAGATACCAGTTATCTTGCAACTTCAAACGATTCAGAATGC
The DNA here is from genome assembly GCA_902151445.1 of Timema monikensis. Lineage (NCBI taxonomy): Eukaryota > Metazoa > Arthropoda > Insecta > Phasmatodea > Timematidae > Timema > Timema monikensis. Next base: position 89,740 of record CABFVZ010002380.1, on the reverse strand, counting down.
CGATTGTTTGCCGAGGCACACAAATGGAATACTGTACAATATTTATACATCACTAAACAATAATGGTATTATATTTATATAGGTATCACAGGCACTTTTGCACCATTCAATTCAAATAAGTCTATTTGTTTATTTTTATATGAATCAAGGTTTTTTGCATAAACTTTACACAAAAATTAATAAAATGTATGGGTACAATATAGTTAATTATATTCATCGCTTTGTATATCACGGCTATTTTCTCTTGTTCTCTAAATAATTACAAACAAAAGTAAAATATATTATTTAACTATTTCATTGAAGTTTTCTATGTACATATTATTTTAGTTTAAAAGCATGAATATAATTTTAAGTGTTGTTAGTAAAAAGTTACTGTTAAAATTTGACATTACACTAATATTTTAAAATCCGCTTTATATAATATAATTTAAATAGAAAATAAAGCTAAATTGCGAAAGTAGGGTGTCGCATTTTAAAATAGCCTGCTTAAACCCATAAACTCTTTACAAAAATAGTTACACAATATATTTTGGTATAAATAAACTAATACCGTAATAATAATAATCCCAAATTGTAGACAAACTTTATTTTTATATAGTCTTTAACATGTTAAATTGTAAATTGTAAATTGTAATAATCCTCTGTTTGCCCTCAAAGATGTTAAAGAAGGATAGTTATTAATTTAAAGCCACTGGCAGTTAGCAATCAATATGACAGAAAACTAACAATTTAGAAATACGCCGAGTCTTGATTTGAATGTGGGAGACTCCGATGCCCCCTACATTAATTGAACGAAACCATGTTTTTTTAGTTTAGTTGGACTAGTTCATACTCTTTGAATTTGGATTTGTTTTAACATAGAAAGGAAGAAAATTAATCTACTATTGATAACATTCTAATCTATATATTAATTAGAAAGTAAAGTTAAACATATATTTTAAATTTAAATACCTACTTGTCATCATGTTAATTCTTGGATGAATCAGTTCAATCCGCTAACAAATAATTTTAATGTAAGTATTAGTAGACAAATTTCATATTCACAATTTTTTTTAGGGGGGTGAGGATGACGCTTCCCCATTGTGTATGATTATAAAATATTCTTGGACGATTTTATTATTTGTGTTTTGTTGAAATGCTTTAAAATATTAAAGTGAAAACTATTTATTTTATATATGACTTTGTTTACCTCCTATTTATTGATTATTACTATATTAAGTTCATATTAAAATTTTAATGAATTGTAATGTAATCTCCCCCCTTTGCTTCAATCATTTTATTAAGAAATAACATGGCAACATTATCACTATCAAGGCGGTACTGACACCTTCAAAGGGCCAAACAATGTCTTGAGAGATTTTTGAAGATTATTTAATCAGTCGCGCATTTCTATGGAAACGCGAGAAGTTTTTCAATTAGTAATTTTGATTTAACTTTGCGTTCGCAATTATTTTCAAGGTTTAAAATAAATTCGAGTATAATCTGCCTAACCTAGCCTTAGTGATGGATAGTCTAAAGCGATTATAAACACATTTTCGTTGTCATTTATAGTTTTTATTTTAATCATTAATACACACTACCAAAATATAGGGGAATAGTACAGACTGAGGGCAGAATTACTTCTTTTTTTGTCTTATGAGACATTTAATATCTTTAGCCATATAGTCCTAGACCTACACATAAAAAGAGCAAACTTCCTATGACAATGTAATTAATATTATAATATAATTATTACTTTATGGCACTAGACTAGGAACTCGAAAGCTCATTGCTCCACTTACAAAAGTACACCACTTATGCCTATTTTGGGCCAGATCTCTCCAGTCCACATTATTACACCCTCTCTCTTTCAAGTCTATTCTAATGTTGATCTGCGTCTAGGTCTTCCCAGTGGTCTCCTCCCATTGAGTTTGCCAGTCAATACCTTGAACAAGGTTCTAGAATATCTTATTCACATTGCATGTCCTGTCCACCATAATCTACGAGACTTGATTATCCTAACAATGTCTAGGGGTAAGGGGTCGGACTTCTGTGCTGGGGTCCGAGGTTCAATCCTCGATCCCGGCACAGATTTATCTGATAACCAAACCCTTCCTTCACCTCTGACAAGACATCTTGTGAATGTGTGGAATGTCAGACCTCCACCGTGGTTCAGATTCCACGTTAAACTGTAGGTCCTCCATTTCATCTCTACAATCACCCTACCATTACACATTAGCGTAAGTGCGTATAACCCGAACGGGTAGTAAGACGCGGTGCTAATAATAATAATAATCCTAACAATGTCTTGGGATGAGTACAGGATATATAACTCATCATTGTGTAACCTTCTCCACTCCCCTGTAGACTCATCCCTATATAGCTTAAAATTGTTCTATAGATAGCTCACCTAATTCACAACGTTGATAGGCCACTAAATGTAATATAGCTATTTTCAAAAGAATCTCACAACATGGCACAAAATGTATTATAATACTGTACGCAATAGTAGTTTAAATTTTTATTAAATTAGGATAAACTCCCAAATGACCAAACCTCATCTTTCAGGTGCCACCAATTGACATATTTTTCATGAACTTGAGGGGTCCTCTATCATGTACTCAAATGCTGTGTTCACGAACATGTTCTTTTCATGATCAATGGTCCTATTAAATCCCTTCTCATAAAAAGATTTTAATAACAATTATTTAGTTCATGGGAATTTGTATATACTCACACATGGAAAGTAACATTAAGCTAGTTTGGTATAGTTACAATAAAACATATTTTAAATATTGTATCCTAAAATACTATTGAGATAGCTTCCAATTTTAATTGAAATGTTACAAGTAGTTTCATTAGATGTACAGAGGGCTTTTAATCAGCTTAATAAAAAAAAACACTTAAAGTCAATTACAAGATTTAAGCTTGTTTCAGACACATGTGGTTGGACTTCAAATTGAGGTGACCCACAAATTGTAACGCAATATGGCCAAACGGTTTTGAGTGAAAATACAGTGAGTTTTCTTGATTTTTAAAACTATTAAATAGAATTAGTTTACAAAATTAATTTTGTTATCGAAAATTTGCATTTGTTGTGTGTCTAGATGATTGAAAATATTACATTTTCTATGATATGGGAGAGGAAAAATTAGGGAATCCCACTCTCATTGCATACTATTCCCCAATAATGGTGATACTTTTAAATGGAATTCATCATTAACCTTCACCTAACTTAATAATTGTTCACGAGAGAACTTTTATGTTAAGTGAAGGATGTTCTCTTTAGCTACTCATGTCACAAGCAACATCATCAGAGCTATTTAATACTTCATTTGTTTGTTTATGATATGCATTTGACTTCTTCACTATAGTTTGTCCGAGTCTCACAAATTCTAAAATGTCAAACTCTTTTTATACTTTATTTTGTACATCCAGTAGTCTAAGCTTCTATTGTTATGACTTGCAACCTTAAATATGGGATTCATTTTAGTGAACAATTTGTTTTAAAACAGTCAATATTCATTGTCTGTGGTTTGTTCGAGCTGTTAAGGTACGTTACATAATGTGAATCCTGACTACACCTTAGTTTCTTTATGTTAAGTGAACATTATGTGAACATTAGGTAAGTTGATTGCAATCCTGGCATGATTCCTTTGATAGTAGGGGAGGATGAGACAATAAGCAAGGCTAGTAAGATACTTTTTTTTTTAAAGTTGATAGATAAATCGGATTGTTGGCATTATTGATGTTTTCTAACACTTTTTTGTATGGCAAAATATGTTTATTAAAAACTTAATTGGCCCAAACTTTGGTAAGATTTTTTTCAGATTTTTTTTTCACCTGAACTTTTGGGCAATAGGAAAAGCTTTTTGTAGATTTATTTTTATTTCTCTCTCTTAAACAAGGGAGCTAGAAAATATATACCCCAATTTTATATTTTGGTGGGATACCTAATAAGAAACATATACCATCGCTGCGGAACGATACAACATTCAAGACCGCTAACTCTCCTCTTTGCGGGGGACTGTCAGTCTGAAGCCAATTCTTCTTTGTGGAGAACTCTCACATGTCGCCCTGAGGCTAACCGGTCAGCAATGCTAGCTGGTTCACCTCACCTGCCAAGTTAAATGACATGCTCACTCCAAATGTGTTCGGTCTTCTCAGAGTCATGAACAGGAGGCGAGGATTCATTGGTGTTGGGCGAGCGTGGCCTACAGTAATGAACAGCCAATGCACAAATTGACATGTGAGGTGGAAGAATGGTCATTATGCTGGCATTGGGTAGCGTGTTTGGTAAAGTCCACTGATTGGATAACGTTTGCATGGGCTAGATTTTAATTATTTTTCTATGTATTAGACTCTTAATGATTTTTGTGTTTTGGAACTATTTTTCTCATATTTGGACTCCAAACTATTTTTCAGTGTTTTGTAGTTTGTTTGAATGTAAACTTTTGAACTTAATATTTTAGTAAGGATCTTTAACATTTAAACTTGATATTTTTGAATTTTATTTTGTGGACTCTGATTAATTTTGAAACCAAAATCTTAAACTTTACCTTATCTTGATTATTTATGATTTTTGTCTCTCCTGGTCTTTCCAGTAATAATATTTTTGTAGGATATTCTTTCGTGTAACTCAGTGCTTCCCAAAGGGGGGGTGGGATTGCACAAGGGAGTGGTAAGGGGGCGCTAAGAAGCAAAAGGGCGGTAGAGGGGCACTCAACTGGTATTTTCTGAGTGTGTTGTTATTTGACCAGCAAAATACCTTCTTTGCTTCAAGTTTCTTCCTCCCTTTCCAAGGTCATGTTCCTCGTAAACCCTCTATTCTCTAGGCCACATCATGCGTTTTCACCCCCTCCCAGAGAATATGTCACGCGTTCTCCCTCCCTTCTTCAGGCCACATCACCAGAGCTATTCAGACCATTATATCTCATTTTGAGAAATTGTCGTGTTGTGTTCTTGTTTCTTTGTTGTCTCCTCAAGATTTTACTGCTAAGTCCTCAACAAAATAGTATTGAGTGTGATACTTATTTTCCTGTGTTTTAAATTATTCAACAAGTTGATTATGAATCGAGATTCGAAGCTACAAACATGTTATTTTTGTTGCAGCCTATTCAATATTAAAAGTTTAAATGGGGATATAAAATAATTAAAATTAAATTCAACAACGATGCCTAATCTAGAGCTCAAATTTTTATTTAATATTCACTTACAAAATTTGTACATAAATAATTGTGTAGAAAAATAATTTTTAAAAGTTATATATTATTGAAACAAAATTTAATGTTATGGCTGTAAATTTCTGAAGGAAGCAACAGAAAAACACTTTTTTTTAATAGGCCTAAAATCTTCTCTTGCTCTCTCTCTCTTTAACTGGCAGAAGCAGAAAAATCAAAAAAGAAATGTAGACATTATAGTTTGGAATATCTTAAGTATGGATTTATACCTGCATCAACAAACCAGCAGCTGCCATTGTGGCTTTTATGTGAAAAGGTATTTTTATAATGAGGCCATGAAGCCTTCGAGACTTATTGAACATTTAAAGAAGGCACAACCTGACAAGGCAGATAAGAATTTAACTTTTTTTCAATCACTTCTTGAAAAGTTTCAAAAGCGGCCAATATTGTTAAACATGATTCGCAATAGTTCACAACAACAAACTGATGGTTTGCGTGCATCATACAACATTTCATTGTTGATTGCTAAGTCTGGAAAGCCCCATACAATTGGTGAAGAACTCATCCTTCCAGTGGTTAGTGAGGTTATAAATACTGTTTTGCACAAGTCACCACATGATATAATTAAGATGATTCCTCTCAGCAACAATTCAGTGCAAAGACGCATAGATGAAATACGTCATGTCAGGGCAAGCAATGCTTGCCTTTGTTTGAAGATAAGTAATTATTTTATTTTAAGTTTGAAAAATATTTGTCAACACCATTGTTTTTGAAATAAATTTTCTCGCACATACCAGTGACCGTAACATGCATGCAAGACATGCACTAGTCCATCATATCGTGGTTGAAAGTCTATATTTTTCCGTCTTTCACCCTATAGCTCTACCTAGTGTAGTTCTTATTTGTGACGTCATATATCTTGGAGAGGAAGAAGGGGAAGAGCTGTGAGACTCCGGTAACCAAGTTGCGACTTTTCAACAACCAAAGCTATGCCCGAAGGTCAACGACTATAACCGAAGAAACTGAAAGATACCATCGCATACCTCTCACTTCCCCTTTCACAACACAGAACTGAACCGGCACGTACTTACACATCTTTTGTGAAGTTTGTTGGAGCAGGTTTTTTTTACAGGAGTTTAAAAAAACTGTGAACTTGTGGCAACTATCCCAGGATCATCAGCTTAGAAATCATTTTCAACAGTGAAAAGAGTAAAAACATCTTCCAGAAATACTATGGGACAAAATAGACTTTCTGGTTTAGCACTACTTTCAAATAAAAAGGGTCTGCTTTTTAAAATGAAGCAAGGAGAGAGTCATAGCAGAATTCGTAAAAAAGGAGAGGAGGATGAACTTTATTTACAAACATTAGAAAAAAATATGTATATAAAAATTCATTTAATATCTAAACATAATCAAATACACCAAATATGCTGCAGGTTGCAATATTAGTGAAAATTTAAAAAATATAAAATTTGTTATTACTTTATTTTGTTGGTTTAGATAAACATAAAACATAAAATGTTTATATGTATACTTCATTTAAAAGTTGTCAGCTTCAGGGGAGGCAGAACCGGGGCGGAAGACAGGAAGAATTTCTCCTCACTTGTTAAAATAAAGGGGGGCAATATATATGTTCTCCCCCATATCCCGACATCCTCTTGGATATGCGTTATATAGATTCTAGTGTGACTTCTGTAAATCACGGAACAGAAGGACCCCCAAACCCAAAATTATCATAAAAACAAAACACCGCCAGATAGCTTCTTGAAGCATATAATATTTTTTTTAATGTCTGGAGGGGGACCCCAGATCCCCTTCACCCCCCTTCCCAGATTTCCTAAGAATTTTGGTCACAAGACGCTACTGCTGGGTATATTCTTAGTGTACACCTAAATTGGCAAAAATCAAAAGCCTGTAGTTTATGATTTTTATTTTATAAATGTCTACTTGTAGTAGGCCTACCCAGTTAGCCCATAGTGCGTGGCAAGTGGGTAACTGGCCCAAATAAGAATGGGGTGAATGGGTATATAGTACTCACCTTCTGCTTCAAAATTCTCTTTAAATGCTTAAAAAAAAGTTGATCCATTCCTGAGATATGAACTTTGTTGCTGATGTCACCCTTCCAAGATGAAAAATTAATAAATCTTACTTTTTATATATATTATATAATTAATCACTTTTTTAACAGTGTTTTTCCATGATTTACACTTATGTAATAGTAAATGTCACTCAAACATAAAAACACTCTTGGATAGGAAGAAGAAAAAAAAACTCGGATTATTTAACTACTTTGCAATAACATTTAGAAATTAAAGTTGTAGAAATAAAAAAAACATAAACTCATAGAAAATTAACAATAAAGTAATTTAAATTTCATATGGTTGCTAAGTTCACAGTTATTAAACTAGACATAACTGTTATTTACATGTAACCTATTCACAAATGTTTGATACTTCTTAGTACAAGTTGTATGAATCAATTTGGATGGGAAACATTAATTCTTCCCATCTTCCAAGTTCCAGCTCAGGCAAAACTGCCAAAATCTTCTTTTCTTATATTGCAGCGTCATCTTCTCTTTCTGTCCATACAAATACTCTGAATGATGGTCCATCAACTACTCCAGTTTCGACACATTGTCCAACATAGTGTATTTTACTATTATTTAAATAGTATTGCACCAATGCACAATCTCCATCTTTTTTTATTCTCTAGACTAAATAACAAGGTTTTTTTCTTTTTCTGTCTCCTCCACTATACCTCTGAAGATTCCCCCATCACTTTCTGATTCAGATGAACTCAGTTCCATACTCTCACTGGAAGAGTCCGACGTGATAATTCTTGCTCTTTTCCGCTCCTTTGTATTTGATACAAAGTCTGTCATTGCCAAAGTTTCCCTATTCTGTGTCTTTTTTTTTCTTTTCTTTTACCGTTTTGTGATATTGTTGTCATCTTCTGTAATTTCTGTGATTTCTTTGAACATTTTTCTTTATTCTCATTCATTTTCTGTAACACACCCTCTGTCGTAATTACTTCAGCACCAATGGTTACTTTTTCCCCCCGCTACATCTCTTTGCTGGTTTATGGCCAATAACAGTAATTCTTCAAATATAGTTTCACTAGAAGAAGCAACATTTTCAAGGACAGGATTTGCCTTTGCTGTTTGTTTAGGTGGGATCTCATGTATTTGAGGAGACTCAGCATATAAAATTGCTGGTAGATCTGGTGGTAAGTTTTCTTTGTTTATCAAGGCAGGTATCAAGTCCGGCAATTCCTCTTCCCCTGTTATGGCAAGATAATCATTTATGATTGCCAATGAATCAGGTGCCATATCCGGTAAGTCTACTTCATCTGTCACGGTAGGAAGTTCATTTGTTGCAGAAGCTTTTTATTTGTTTCCTCCCTTCGTTTTAGGGCAAGTAGGTCATAAGTTTCTCGGGGAATTACATTACGATTGAAAGGAACGGTCCCTCCCTGTTCACTATGTTTTCTTGTTTGCATACCAAAGGGGGTAACTTCTGGCCCAATGCACTGGTTCCAATGAGAATAGTTGTATTCTCTCTTCCTGGGCCATTCGTAGTCTTAGACGAGGGAGCATTTACTGCACCTACTACTTTTGTTTTCTTAGAATCCAATTAAAAAAATGTTTCATCCAGGCTATAGATACATTGAGGCTTGTTTTCAAGAACTTTTTCCAAAAGATCGAAGTACTCATGTATAATAAGAGGATCAATTGCCTTTTCCCTCACATATTCAACTGCTTGTGGCTTCTTCACAGCCAATCTATGTCTCCTTTTGAATCCAAAGAACCAATCCTCACCAAGTATACCATTCTTAAAATGGTTTTTAATCCCATTATTTTCAACGTATGTTCCGACCATTTGTAATAATTCTTTTCTACTTAGGCTAAATCCCCACTTCTCCATTGTCTGTAGTGATTCTGCTAGTTTCTTTTCTTGTTCTTCATTGATTATCGTACACCTGCCTTGATGTTTACTTTTCACTCCTCTTTTCCCTTTTAGGCGGTTATGCAAAGTCATCACAGGTATATTAAATATCTTATGAGCTCTATATGTTGCCATTCTGGCTGTTTTCAAGTCTTCTGGAGTGTATGCTGAAGCACGATCACTTTTACGAATGTAGTTCTGAAGCATGACTAATTTATAGCTAGGAACTATTTCTGGAATGCTCACAGAAACTACACTTAAAAACTATTTGCTTAATGATTATTCTTAAACTAGATAGCTGTTGCCCGCGGCTTTGCTCGCGTGGAAGTTGATTATATACAAATACGAAAATATACATATGTATTTACAGATTAATTTAAAATATTACGTTACGTTGATGACCATAACTTGACCTCAGATCAAAAATAATGCAAGTCCGATACAAACTTTCACCCCCTTTTTCATCCCTTATTAAATAAAATTTCCAAAATTCCTGAAACATGTATTTATTTGTTTTACGTCAATAACCGAAATACAAAATTTTGTTTATGTAACTTTCAAAATGACGGACTTTCATACATATTATCATCCCCTATTTTGACCCCTTTGGGGTGGAATTTTCTAAAATCCTTTCTTAGTGGGTGCCTACATAACAAAATGAATATACAGTCCGAATTTCATGCTTGTAGCCTTGATAGTTTGCGCTCGGCGATGATGAATCAGTCAGTCAGGACATGTTATTTTATAAGTATAGATGTCTGTTTACAACCAATCTATTCAACACATTAGACTGTGAGACCATCTACCTGCAAGCAACCACAAAATGTAAGAATTTAGTAAAAACAGCAATCAAAAAGTTGCGGACTGGGGAATCTGACACACAACCATTATATTTACTATAATGGTTGTGTACCAAGTTTATCCTGTTATTAAGTCTAATTTTAAACATAATTGTCTTTTCACGATGAATAGAAGTGAAAGTTTGTAGTATTTCTTGGGTAAGTGGGCATCAACACCCACTTGCTCCAGCATGAAAAGTGGGTGCTCTGGGTCTACCTCGAAGATTAAGACCGTGTAGGATAGGATTTTTTACATTTCATGGTACAACCTTTGATTTAAAGGTGAAAAGCATGGTTTTTAGGGGACAAAATATTCTCTTTCTATTGAAATGTTAGAAAATGGGCCAAAAAATATTGGAACTTTAGATCAATAAACAAACTACAATATCCTGTTTGAATTGAATTTAAATATCCCTTACATTAATAATTATAGTTCACATACCCACTTGTCCTGGTTACCTACATACCCCACTACACCCTAAGCATTGATGTAAAAGGTTTAAACGAGAGGTTGCCTACTTTTAAACTAATGGCTATAGGAGTTAGAATGGAATAGTCACAATGGAATTAAGATAAACATATTATATAACATAATACACCAATTGTACACTGAATATCAACACACATGTTGCAAATCATTGTAACCACGGGAATGTCCGTAGGCCTATGTAGAAGACAAAATTTCATTCAATTCAAAATATTGAGATACAGCCCATTTCCTTAATTACAATCATTCATCCCCAAGCTTCGACTTTCATATGTACTTAGTTGTACAGTCCCTAGTGTTACTTTGTTCCATCTCGATTTGCTTGGAATGTACAATGTCTTTGTTCTATTGGCCACAACTGAATCGCCACTGGCTACAGCTCTTATTAACCGATGATACTCACAAGTTCCTCACAGACTCTGCCTTAAAAAATGAATTAAGAATGAATGAACATGGGATGATCTCTGGATAGCTCAATGATAGAGCATTGACATGCTAAGCCAAAGTTCACAGGTTCGATTCCTGTGTAAACTAAAAACTATTTTACAGTTGATAGCAAAGATTGAACCAATAAAAGTTGGCAGTGAAATTTTAACTAAAATATTTTAGTGCAAAGTACTAAAATAAGATTAAAAGTGTTCTCATGAAATATAGCTGACCATGGATGACTTGTAAATATTTTTTTATAAATCACACTATTTCTTAATGAAACCCTGTAAATTGACAATTGTAAAACATTCACTTGTAAATTGTAGACTTGTATTATGAAACAAGCCCCAGGTCTTATATCTTAATATTTCTATTACATGGCCTTAAACCCAAAAACTAATTTCATGTCTTCTTGTACAATCATAATTTGTAGATTAAAATGGAAAATCTTGAATGCAAACTATTTTTATTGATGTGTGATCAGATATTTGAACTAAATGTAATGAATTTATATTGCTTACATTACAGAAAGAAAACTGCAGTCATTTCTGACCTTACCAGAGGAATAACAATTTAAAATCTAAAGAATTGTTCAGTCTATTATGGAGGGAGGAGCATTAAATGTGAAATGGAAAAGTCACTCTTCTAACCTGTACACACAACTTGATTGTTTATATTATGATCAAAATCTGGTTGATGTTACCCTCTCCTGCAATGATGGTATCATCAAAGCACATCGCCTGGTTCTATCAGTGTGTAGCCCGTACTTTGAATCACTTTTTAAGGATAATCAACATAGACATCCGATTGTTATTTTGAAAGGTGTTTCAAGATGTGAATTGGAAAATGTTATCACCTTCATGTATAAAGGTTCCGTGAAAGTATTGCAAAATGAATTTGAATCATTTATGATTTTGGCATCCGAATTGAAAGTACGAGGTCTTTCTGAAGAACCGGACTTTAAACAGAAAATATTGACCTCTGACTGTATTCAACATGACACACTTGAGGGAATATCAAGTGAGCCTGTAAAACAACCTGAAAAGATAGTCAAGAAAAGAGGTAGACCTCGTAAACATAATATACCGACTGAAGGAGTCGAACAGTCCAAAAGTATGATAAACACAAATAACCGTAGGTCTAATACGGAAGCCCATAGCATGATCACTAGTTTGGATAAGACGGAAATTGTCACAGCGGATCCGTTACTCAAAGATAATATGGATGAATTCTGGGATTCGATTAAGAAAGAAATTGAAACCGAACCAGAAGACCAGAGTTGTAGCAGCAACAAAGCAACATTTTCAGAAGATGGTAAAGACATGTCTGTAAGTTGCATAGTTTAAATATATCCTGATTATTTTTTAACTACATACCATAGAGAGTTAAGTTTGTTTTAGAATATTATTTGATCACATAATTCACAAATATCTGACACCTTAGCTCAGTCGGTAAATTTCTGCCTACTGAGTTAAGGGTCTCAAGTTTGATTCCTGGAATGGCCAAAAAAAATTATCATTGGTGAAATGTGGGTCTACCCTTTCACATTGATTACATTAATGGCCGGGGACTGGATGTTGTGCCTGTCCTAGTCTTAAGTTAGATTTTAAGGCATATGAAGCTACGACAGGCCTAGCAAGCCGGTAGTGTCAAATATATGGCTTGAATAAAAATCTGGCACACACCACAGGCTGGGAACAGTAATGCATGTAAAGTAAAATTCACAAATTATCCAGTAAGACATAGGTGGCAAATGGTTAGAAGAACAAAGTCTTTTGTAGCTTTGGTAATTTAAGCTAACATAAATATATTTATCAAGATAGAAATCAACTTTGGTTATAGATACATCTTTCACTCAAGTTGAAAACTGACACTTAGGAAACAACCAATAATTTCTCTTAGAACTATCATATTTTCCATCTTGAGGTATATAGCCAACCCTGTACAGTTTAATATCGTACAAACAGCAGCATAAAGCCAATCCAAGCTCCTATAGACTGTGATTATGGATAGCTTTAGGAGCCAATCAATTCACACTTCCATCACAGACTGCATTTAAACTATGAGTCAAGAATTACCCTGAGCGCCGGATGATCTTAGATAACTCCTGGGTCCTATTCCTGTGCCCAGATTTTGTTTTTAAACAAGGCCCCTATATTTAATTTAATAAAAGAGCAATATTTATGTTTTATCTACTGTATTTATTATTAAGGATCTTATATATGATTTTCATGTTCAGGTGTTATTTTAAAAATAAATTAATAATATGATACGTGATACGGCTGTATCATTAACCTATAGATCATTTCAATGAGTACCCGTCATTTGGCCTAAAAGTCATTTAGCCTAAAAGTCATTTGGCCTAAAAGTCATTTGGCCTAAAGTCATTTGGCCTAAAGTTTAGGCCAAATGACTTTTAGGCCAACTGACTTTTAGGCCAACTGACTTTTAGGCCAACTGACTTTTAGGCCAAATGACTTTTGTCGAACTTATTTAAATCAATTTTTGCATTCGAAATACATTTTAGGCCAAATGACTTTAGGCCAACTGACTTTTAGGCCAAATGACTTTAAATAAATGTTCGATGTCTAAGTTTTGTTCGGAAACATTCGCTATGATATATTGTGATGTTAATATAGGGCAGCATGTGTCCTATTTAGTTAAATAGTATATACTATCGTTTCTAAATACATGAGTCTTCTTTGGTGTAACTATTTACCAAGGTCTAAAGCAGTGGTTATCAAAGTGTGCTGAGCAACCTCCAAGGACGAGCGCGATAATTGCTAAAGGGGGGCGCAAGATGTAAAATTTATTTATATAAAACTGTTTTAATTCGAATGATTTTTAATTTTTACTAGGCTAATTTTCTAACAAAATGTAACAATATGCATAGGTATACATAATTACAATAAACCTACAAAATGTTTATATTCAAATCATACAACACTGGATAGGGAGTGGAGGGTAGAGGGGTCGTGGCGCAACTTCCCCACTTGGATGTAAAGAATGTCACAGAGTAGAATGTTTGAGAACCACTGCTCTAAAGAATACAGGTCTCACTGCACTTTAGTTCCTGTGATCAGGTAAGAAGCTAGAGAGCGCTAGTATCTTTTCACAATAACACGCACTCCAGTTAACCAGTAGAAGAGTATGAATAACTAAGGTTTCAATTTATGGTTTTAACTTTTTAAGTACCGTAGTGATTAAAACTAAAGCACCCCAATCACCCTCCCCATATATGGTAGAAAGAGAATATACTTAATAAAGTACAACATAAATAACTTATTTATAATAAACATACTAACTACCATTTGTATTTGTTTACGATTGTAAAAGCACTTAAATTTGCTTTGTAATGTTTAATATTTGTAATTCTTTCGTTGATCCAGTACGGTTGAGTAATCTAACATTGGCGACATGAAAACCCCGCCCATAAATGCTTTCTTTGTTGCTATCGCCGTATTGTTGTGATACAAAAAGAGGTTATGATTACTAACAATAAGCGTCTTTCAATAGCACATAGCGGTAGAGTGGAAAACTCTTAAAACACTTTTGTGGGCCTCCCACCCATCCGGTATTCGAAGCCCAACCTTCCCATTACTAGCAAACTGGTATATACCCCAATTTTCTTACAATGTGGGTAACTCGACTTACACCGCCCGGTCTTGGGGAGCATCGGACAGCTCTGTTCAACAATGACTTAGAAAGGCTGTTGGAGAGGGAGGAGAAGGGTGCGTGACGGGGAGGTCCACTTGCAAATTTTGAATTTTTTTCGGTGACACAGTTTTGTACCGTTTTGTGCCAAAAACAAAAAGTTTTGTACCCTACCCGCAATCCCCCATTTTGAGTAGTTAGCATATCAATGTACTCAATCTAAGTTACTGCAGGAGTACCACTTTAGAATTTTGAGCTTTTGTCAATGCCAATGTTTTATAATAGTTTTGTACCGTTTAGTACCACAAACAAAAAGTTTTGTACCCCACCCATTTTGAGTAATCCTATTAAGCATATCAAAATGGCCATTACAAATTAAGAGGTGTTTACATCTTTAGAATTGTGAGCTTTTTTTGATGCCAATGTTTTGTACTTGTTTTGTACCACAAACAAAATGTATTACATCCCCACCCATTTTGAGTAGTTAGAATATCAAAGTGATCACTCAAAGTTAATTCTGGGGTAATACTTTTGAATTTAGGAGTTTTTCTATGCAAACAATTTGCAGTAGTTTTTTTTATCACAAATAAAAAGTTTTTTACCCCATCCATTTTGGGTAATTATCACAACAACGTGGTCACTCAATTAGAATAAAAAATTAAAGTGAGAATCACTCCAAATAGCTTAGAGGTGCATCCAAATTTGAAATATTTCTAGGCGAGATAATTATGGCTTAGGACTTAAAATAATTTATTTATTTAAAATCAAGGCGAAGCCTATGCATAGCTTCTAGAGTGATCAATTTTACAAAAAATTGTTTAAGGAGGGCCACTCTAAATAGTTTACAATATAAACTAACTGATTTTAAAAAATATAAAAGGAGAGCCACTGTTTAAAAAATACATAAACTCAAATATGAATGAGAAACTATTAAATGGCTTTAAACAGAACTCTAGTATTCTAAGTAACTATGTAATTTATAATTATGACACCCCCATTCCTCCCTATGAAAATGATTTGGATCCGCTTTTGAGGTAGTATATTAATTACATTATACTTTATATAAATCTCGATTAATATGGCGAGATATCATACGCAAACCAAATTTATGTTACAAAGCGATACAGAATTATTACAAAAAGTTTTTATTGAAAAAAGTTCAAAATCATAAAGATCGAATTACCCTTTAATTTGAAGTGGCAATTTTGATATGCTAATTACTCAAAATGGTGGGAGTATAAAACTTTTTGTTTGTGGTAGAAAACGGTATAAAACTAAAACAAACTGTTGACATAGAAAAAAATTCAAAATTTGAAAGTGGTTCTCCAAGTTAATGCACCTCGTGACGGGGTCTGCATGACTCTTGCATAGTGCGAGCGGTTATCAGGCGTTTGTCAAACGATTCAAACTTGACGCTTGATTTAATCGGGTTAAAAACAACACTGTAGCCAGTCGGGGACAACGTTAAGTAAAATGAGAGTCAGAGACTATTGACAACGTTTTAAATAAACAATGTTGTAATAGACAACGTTACAGCAGGATGAATCAATAGGCTGGATTTTGTTGCAAATGCTGAGACTGTTGAATATTTGAAAATATATTTTATGTATTATTATTATTATTATTATTATTATTATTATTATTATTATTATTATTATTATTAGCACCGCGTCTTACTACCCGTTCGGGCTATACGCACTTACGCTAATGTGTAATGGTAGGGTGATTGTGAGATGAAATGAAGGACCTACAGTCTAACGTGGAATCCTAACCACGGTGGCGACCTGGCATTCCTTATTTTATGTAAAGCAACAATTTACCATACCATAATCTTCTTTTGGATGAATCACAGTGTTGGCCGTTCGGTATAAGGCGCAATACTCTTCATACTAGATAAATTTATACATAACTATTCAAGAAACTAGAAAGACTCGAAGCACATGTGAAGTGTTCATGTAGACCTGCCCCTGGTCTGAACCCGCGTCTCTACACGAAAATACTTACAAGCGCTACTTCCCACTAGGGTTCACTTGCTTCTAATAAGTCCTACATCTTGGTTCCAATAACAACTATTTCTACTTATAGTATTTTCAGTAAAATGTTCGTCGACTACTCAAACGAGACAATAATTTTAAATAATTTTCTATATTGTCTTTGTATATGTGAATGGGTTTTTATAACTATTTCATTCCATTTTAGTTCTTGTTTAGAGGTTACCTCATTGTTGACTAAATTCAAACGTTGTCTAATTGTTTTTAATTTTGGAAATATATTTAGTAAAAAAATGATATACATGTTTAATTTTTTATTGATCACAGTTATAATATTGATTCAATTAATCATTATATATGCGATTCATTGATAAATACTATCTAGCTATAAAAAAATGGTTAGACTCATCACTAATCAAGGCTTTGGAAAAGGGATCGTAATATAATAAAAATATTTTCAATTATTGACTTATTTTTAAAATTACTACCTGGAAGTGCGCCCCCATTTTCGGAGCACCAGCGCTACACTAGTAGAAAAGCACATGTAGTAATCTTTAGCCCACATCACTAGTCACAAAGGAACAAGCCGCGCGTCCCAACTAATTAAAATGCACATGCGCGTGGATTTACTCAGAAGTCCACACAAACATACTGACTATCTACAACTGTCTTGGGATCGAGGGATGGGGGAAATGCCCTAAAATATCGTGCTAGTCCCTAGAGCATAGCTTAGTGGAATTGTAATTATTTAGCACCACGTATTACTAACCGCTCTGGTTATTATAATAATAATAATAATAATAATATTATTACTATTATTATTAAGTCCAGAATACAACGCATACATTTTCCTCTAAATGACGGATTTGGCCGCTGAGAGAGTATTGCTGTGTTAAGCACTGACTGATGGGGGGTAAATAGGGCAGTTTTACCCAGGTTCTCACTTCTCGAGGCCCCCAACCACACAAATATTTCTATTTCACGAAAACGAGTTTTCCGCATTCACAATCCACGTGCATTTAAGATTGATTTAAAGTATATTTTTAAACACAGAAAACAAAGGGGATGGTCTGGGAGGAGAGCCACCAATGACAAGAGGGCCTACCATAGGCTAACTTCACTAAACAAAAGGTAGTACATGGCTTACAATAACATATAAGGCCCCAGTATTCTCAGATATCTGTGTACCCATTTCTTCTTTACTTCCTGCGTCCGGTATTTCCGCCACCGCGTCCCCTGAGTGACTGCTGGTAGCCGGGCTGCTCCTTGTAGTATTGGATCTGCGGTGGCGGGAGTTGAAGATGACCAGGTCCCCTGCAACTCCTCTAGCTGCTAGGGTAGTCAGCCATCCCTGTTCCAGGGCGATGTAGAGAGTGTTGATTCTATGAAGCAACGCTTGTTGTTCTCCTTACAGACATACACACAGAGTTTCTAACTACAGACCGACACTTTGTTTGATAAGTAGTATAGAATAGAATAGAGACACGGCTAACTAAGGGAATTATGACATTGGTGTAGGTATGCGAAACTTGTTTCATTCGTCATTGTTAGTTAAACTTTAGGATAGCTCAATTTTTTTCTTTGCATATATGTGAGTTAACATTGCTTTAGTGCAGTAATTCCTAAACGTTTTTGCTCGCAGACCCCTTTAGGCCTTATAAAACATCCATGGATACTCACATACTTGCTCACATAAATATAGGTTGTCTCACCTGCTGTCAAGAAATGTAAAACTTTGAATATACAGAACCATAATTTTACCGGTTGTTCTCTATGAGTGTGAAACGTGGTCTCTTTTCTTACATGCCAAAAATTAATTTAAGGTGTTCGAAAACACGGTGCTTAGGAATATATTTGATCCAAAAATAAATGAAGATAGTAAGGAGTGGAGGATGCTACATAATGATGAGCTGCAAACCCTGTACTCATCACCAGACATTGATAGGGTAATAAAATCTTGCAGGTTATGGTGGGCAGGTCATGCAGCGCGAATGGGAGTATTTAGAACCGCGTTCAAGGTATTGAATGGCTAACCCAATAGAAAAAGAACACTCACTAGAAATACCTTGACGCAGATGGAAGATAACATTTGGATAGACCTGAGAAACATAGGATGTAATGAGATAGATTGGATAGAACCAGCTCAAGATAGGGATAGGTGGCGTACTTTCGTGAGTGCAGCAATGAGCTTTCGAGTTTTTAATGCCATAGAGTAATTAAATAGAGTAAGTCTGTGTTTAAATAAAGTCTATGTTTTTAGAAATATCTTAACACCATCTACCATCACTTGTGCTATCTATAATCAGATTAAAAAACTAACAGTGCTTATTTTACGGAGATACCCGAGGGTTTTAACATCATATTTTAGGCCAAATGACTTTTAGGCCAAATGATTTTAGGCCAAATGACTTTAGGCCAAATGACTTTTAGGCCAAATGACTTTTAGGCCATATGACTTTAGGCCAAATGACTTTTAGGCCAACTGAATTTTAGGCCAAATGACTTTTAGGCCATCTGACTTTTAGGCCAAATGACTTTTAGGCCAAATGACTTTTAGGCCAAATGAATTTTAGGCCAACTGACTTTAGGCCTACTGCCGCGTCTCCCATTTCAATCCCCCAGGCATTGCTTTATGTGAATTTGTGGGGGAAAAAAATTGTAACTCCCAATAGTCAATCATTAATAAATTTATCCGTCTAATCAAACAGTAAATAATATATTTATACAATCAAATACTACAATCATTTTATTATTGACTAGGCCCTTTTTATTTTTTACAGTAATGATTTTAGTTTTGGCTTTCAATTTTTGAAATAAACTTTACCTGTATTATTAGATTATTTAAGTTGTGACATTAAATTTGAAAAGCAATCATAATATATTTAATATATTTCTTAACACAGGGTTGGTATCTGTTAATATGGAGGTTTGTTTGTTTATGAAACATATTGTACTACTACAGTAAATATTGAAGCTAAACATCAAGTTATAGGATTTAAAATTTAATCATAAAAATATATTGAGTAAATAACATAAAAATGCATTACAAACTGCTTATAGCATTTGATATTCATTCATCTTTTAATAAAGCATTCATGCTAATTTCAATTATATTTTAGGAATCGACTCATCAAGAGGGTGACCTGGTGGTCTAGGGGTAAGGTGTCAGACTTCTGTACTGGCGGCCGGGGTTCAATCCTCGGTCCCGGCACAGATTTATCTGATTGCCAAACCCTTCCTTCACCACTGACAAGATATCTTGTGAATGTGGGGAATGCCAGGCCTCCACCGTGGTTCGGATTCCATGTTAAACTGTAGGTCCTCCATTTCATCTCACAATCACCCTACCATTACACATTAGTGTAAGTGCGTATAACCCGAACGGGTAGTAAGATGCGGTGCTAATAATAATAATAATAATAAAGAATCATCAAGAATCAAGGTAATTTCTCAATACTCCATGCTTTCGATACACTCAAGAATCGATAGGTATCGAGGAATTGAATCGAATTTCCCATTTCTAATTTTGAGCATACCACTGTTGTAGTTAGGGTAGTGTCATTTTATACTAACATATCCAGAAAGCGTTCCCGAGCACAGCTAGTGGCTTAGAATGTTGAGGGTCGTCCCACTGTCAGAATTGGTCAAACTAAAGGTTGGTTTTTTCCTCCTAGTTTTTAGGAGTGGTACCCACCAAATTTATTCCATACCTACAATATAATATGTATAGTTAATTTTAAGAGTCATCGTGGTTACTCTTTGTCTATCTATGCGGAAACTTTAAAATTCCCACATAAAACAACCAAGCGTAAAAACTCAATATATAGGTGTTCACATCTTCCTGTTGCCACTAGTATTTTTCTGCAATCCTAAGGTTCTTAGATCTCTTCCCGGTGTGTCCTGCGAATAAGGATTCTCTTTTAAAATGTTTTCAACTTCTTTCTTGGGAACTACTAGTTTTGGTCATTGGGGTGTCTTCCTCTATAACATTCCCTCTTATATAGCAAACTGGGGCTGCTCTCTTCAACCATGACAATCTGAGTCCTGTTCCCGACTTAGTTTAAAACTGTAATTTAAATCTAATTTCACTGCCCTTATCTTTCTTGATAAGGCATCTACATTTCCATTAGATATGCCTTATGGTAAAGTCATATTCACTTAAATATAGTGTCCTTCTTAACATCTTTTACACTAAAAGACCATTTTAAAGCAGCAATGTCAGTAATTATAGTAAAGAGTTTTCCAAATAGGTAACATCTATAGTAAGTCACCCCCAAATAACACTCAATAGTTCAGGTTTTGTCACACTTTAGTTCATTTAAACTTTGTTTAGTTGTATTGACCCATAAGCTATACATCCTGGCTTATTTATTACACACCCTATGGTGAAACTTGAAGCGTCCATACCTAGTAAAAAGGGTCTGCGAAATTCGAGTATGCCAAAACTGGCAAAGATGGTACAGGGTGTCTACTGGGTCACGAAAGTCATGAAAACATCACTAATAGCAAAAAAGGTTATGAAAGTTCCTGAATTTTCAATATTGTGGTCATAAAGTCACAAAAATATTTTTGAATTTACCGCACATCGTAACAACACTAAAGTGTTGAAAATTGCCCATTACCCATAATGCCATGTGCTAGCTGTAAGTTGCCTGACTTTTTACCGTGATACCAAGGACAAAGTTAACATTCGCCATTTAGTTAAAGTTTAATGTTGTGTGTGAGTGCATTATATAATGTTCAACCGTTTACCGAATTAAATTTGTGGTCAAAAAAGGTCACTAAAAATTCGCTAATGTTTCTTTCTCCAACTCGGTAGACATTCTGTGTCAACGTGTCTTTTAGTCGTAACATGGCTTGTTTGCATGCTGTAGTCCATAAGAAAGTGTGATCCTTCCTTAACAAGTCTTACAAATTTAAGCTTAATTGGGGACGAATCTTCTATACAAATTACTCAATCCTAAGAATGACTGGATTTCTTTGGCATTCTTAGGTGTAGGAAAGTTCCTCACAGTGTCTACCAATTTGAGAGCAGTTTTTACTCTTTCTGGCAAAATTAAGTATCCAAGATACTTGGTTTTACTTGTGGCAAAACGGCATTTTTCTCATGAAGCAATAGATTAGCTTGTTTTCATTTTCTAGAACATTTCTTAGACATTATAAGTGTTAGTCATGGTCAATTGAGAAAATTATTACATCATCTAAATATGCCCTTGCCTGTTCATGGCTTAACCCTCATAAAACCATTTACATTAACTTTAGAAATATTGTATTCTGAAAAGTAATCTTAAATAATTTGTAAACCCCATTAGGTGTAATAAAAGAGGTTATAGCTTGGTGTTCTGTTCTCACGTAAATATCTTGATAACTGCTTATCAAGTCTAAAACTGAAACAAATGATATTGTTCTAACTTCTATATGATTTCTACTATATTTGGTAACAGGTAAACATCCGGTGTAGTTACTTTAAGGGCAAAAGCGTACAACCCAAACAAGTAGTGAGACGTGGTGCTCAAAAGAAATTGATTCAAATGTTCTTATACAAGGTTTTCTCATTCATCATGTCCTCTCAGATTTTACTAACATTAAATAAAACTAGATAAAAATAACACTTGGACACAGGAATTAAACCCAGTACCTTTGGCTTGGCGTGTCGATGCTATACCACTGAGTTGTCCAAGGTAATTCTTCAGTCAAAGCTTAAGGTATGTTTAACACGTGCTTGATCTTTTAGCAATTTAGACACATTGGTAAATTAATTAATGGTTTGCAAATAAATATGCATTCTAAAACTCTAGTCAAATTTTTGATAAAAGTTGATAAACTAATAAGGCTTGTGTAATGAGCCTTTTAGCCCATCATTATTTCTTGTAGGCTCTAACTAATCTAATATGTCTCTTCGCTTTGTAGATTGCCAGTCCAGAAGAAAGAACATCTCCAGAGTTAAATTCCCATTCATTCAATACTCGTTTCAAAGGTCAAAAACGAGTAAATGTTGGGACCAGGGCCCTATCCTTAGGTAGCATAAAGCGTAAAGATACCTCCATCAAGAAACGAAGGGTGAGGTACTCCTCATCGAATGATGGACTTTATTCTTCTGACGCTAACTCTTCAAGGCAAGCCCCACCTTCTGAAGATTTGACTCATGAAGTTACACCAGATTTACATTGGCATGTTTCCACTTTGATGGAAACCAAAAAATGGATTTGTGAAATATGTTTAAAGGTAAAGATTGTATTATTAATATTTTGACTAATCATTCTAGGTAGAAAACTAGTGATGGCACCCAAACCGAGTTTATTTATTATTTTTATTGCTGTATAAAATAAATTTATTGCACCATATTATGTGATACAGTTTTTAATCCCACTAAGAATACTTTGTGTGTTTAAACTGTATGGCTATGTAATGTCTTGCTTTTAGGTGGACCTAAACAATCTTGATTTTAAACTCAGGTTTGAAGCACCTTCACTGTCATTATTATTATGATTGCTCAACGGCACACTATTTTTTATAATTTAGGACCTAGGTAATCAATTCCCTGAATAAAAGATTATTTAACTTATTTCTATAAATACCATATACAGATAAATAAAATCGTATAAAGAGATGTTTCAATTGTTTGTAAAATAACATAACATGCCATACCTGTGGAAAAAAAAACTATATTAACATCCACATGATCATTAGGTATTCTCCTTTAGGGGTCTCTTGTTGTAAAATACTAGTTTATCAGAATGTAGATTATTAGTACCAAGGAACTTGAATTTGTTTCCCGTGGAAATAACATGGATTTTCAAGAGACCTCTTGATAGAGTTGGGAAATATTGATTGTTTTGTTTTCGTCCTACTGTTCCAAATCTTGTTCATACTGTAGTGTTTGTGTGCACTGCTAGATTATTTGAGGGTACACTTGAATGTCTTTAAAGTATAAATAATCAGCTGCATACTATGTTGACCACGGTGGTCTTGGGGTAAAGTGCTCTCCTCAAGACTCAATATTCGTGGGTTCAAACCCGGCTGGGGTCAACAGATATATCTTGTGCAATAAAAGTGTAGCACAACTTCCTTTGGGGGAAAGTAAAGTTTTCGGTCCTATGTCACTTGTGGCATGTAAAAGAACCCTTTACCTTTACCGGCAAAATTGGTAGGCTTTTGCTCTCGCTCATAGAAATTATCATGTGTTGATATATAATCAGTTGGTTCAGAAAGTGCACGTCAAATACCTCAAATAAATGATCATATATAAATTATAGTTAAAAACTTATTAACTTTTGTCTTATTTCTATTTAATAGTTTAGTTAAGTTTGTCACTATTTTGAAAGTTTTAAGCCATCACTGGCATGTCACAATTGCATAGTTTTACTATATAATACTTTATGGATAGCCAGCAATATTACTGGCCCTACTATTTTAATAATGATTTTTCTCTCTTGAGCATAATAGATTTAATACATATTTAAAGGAGGATGAACTTAGAGCATGATATTGAAGGTATTAAAGTGAAGTTACTCTTCTTTAAATTAACACTCATCTCTCTGCATAGACTCACATAATCCCCAAGATATTTGGCCGGCCTTACTTCTCGACCACTTCCAGCTACCATTGTTGTATTTGTTGTAGAGGAAGGTTCTCCAGGTTGTAACACAGATCTATTGTCCTCATTACACTCCCCACTACACCTGATGAATGTGGCTCTATTGTACCAATCCTATCACCAAGCCTATGCTTTGTGCCATTATTCTCCCCTCCAAGCGGACTAGGTTCAGTTGGCAACACTCCTGGGGAACAGAGTCTAAGGAACTTTCTTTTACGTTTACAATTTATGTTTACAGACTGACTACGTATTAAACAAGACCTATAGGGAAGGTTCTTTACAACTACTCCCTTGCTCCAATTGTCCCTAGAATCACTTAATTTATCCTCATAGTAGATGAGATTTCCAGGCTTGAAAGGAACCAGCTCATTAGCACCTCTCTTAGAATAGCTAGCTTGCCTACTACTATGCTCTTCACGTTTTCTGGTGACTGTAGGTTAGTCAACTACTTCTGGATGTAAGTGTGACAACGTGCATGGTAATTTTGACATTAATAATCGGGCCGGTGAGTAGCCGAGATGTTGGAGCGGAGTGTTCCTATATTCTAGGAGAGCATAGTAAATGTCACGAGCCCCCAGGACTGCTCTTCGTAATATAGTTTTTGCTACTAACACTCAGCACAGCTGTCAGCACTAACACTCTGACAAAACATTGGATTGGCTATATCTAGGGCTACCTTTAATTGATTGAAAATTCTATTCCCTGGCAAATTGAACAAATTTATGACTTAAAGAGACATTATAACTGAACAAAACATCCGGGACACCTAATTTGGAAAAAATAGTTTCAACTTGGAAATAACTGTCTCATTATCTTTAGTAGTAACAGTACACAGCTATCCAATTATAAAATGAGTCATAGCAGTCAAGAGAATTTTGATTCCTGAACTCACAAAGATCATACCCAACACGCTCCCATGGACAATTTGGTAAAGAATAAGGCTGTAGAGGCTCCTTTACATTGTTGTTAGAAAGTGAGCTACACGAACCACAGGAATGTATGAACCTCTCCATATCTGCCTTCATGTCAATCCAAAACAAGCACTGCATAGCTCTTTGTTTAATTTTGACAATACCATAATGACATTCATGTAACAATTTAAGCATATCAAGCACTAGACTTTTTGGAACAATTATCCAAAACACTCAAATAGTTTTTTATGCTCCAATATTTGGATAAACTTGGTTCATCTGTAAGGAAAGCCTTAGACAATGTATCAGCAATATACATTTCTTTACCTGGAAGGTATGGTAGGGTTATATTATATTCAAGCAGTATTAACATTAACCGCTGTAACTTAAGTGGCACCTTATCTATACCCTACTTTAAGAGATTCTCCAAAGGACGGTGATAAGACTTAACATGGACTAAATTTCCATAAGTCAATTATTAAATTTTTCCAACGATACGACCACTACCAAAAGTTCCTTTTCTATTTGTGACTACCTTTGCTCTGACTCTGTGTGTGCCCTGGATGTGAAGGCTAAAGCATGTCCATCCTGCAACAATACAGAGCTATTGGTTTATTATCACGATAGAAATGCAACACTGGTGCAGTAGCTATCAATTTACGTTAACAATTTCTTGATCATGCTCTGGTCCCCAATTGAAATCATCATTCCTAGTTAAATTCCTCAAATGAAGAGTTCAATTAGAGAAGGTGGGAATGAACATTGATACATATTTTGTCATACCTAAAAATCTTAACAAAGCTTTCTTATTTGTTGGCATATCCATATTGGTAACAGCCCTTATTTGGTTTGGATCAGGTCAAAAACCCACACAACTAATTATAAATCCTATAAACCTGACATTTGACATTCATAGCTGCATTTTGTCAGCATTAAATTTTATTCCACATGTTCTTGCCTTCTTGAGAACTATGATTAAAATTTTGTCATGAGATTTCAGATATTCAGCCGATATAATATCATTAAAATAGGGACAAACCCCTTCCATATCCCCAAAAATCTCCATGGTCTCTTTTTTGAAAAATCTCTGCTGGAGCAATCCCAAAACATGACAGATTCCACGACCAAATGTAGAATGAAAAGTGGCTAAGAATGAGGATTCTTCATCCAACTCACAGTGCCAAAACCCATTTATTATGTCTAAAACACTAAATATTTCTATTTCTCAACGACAAGCTATATCCTCAATTGTAGGAATTAAAAATTGGGTGCATTTAATAACTACTATAAGATTTTTTGGGTACAAACATAACCTAACCTCACCATTTGGTTTTTCTACCACAATAAAATTAAGACACCCAACCCATTGGACAATCAACTTTAGTTATGATACCTTTTTTTATAATTCAATAAGAGTACTCTTATTTATTTAAGACTTTATGGGGAAACCTGTGTTGCCTTCCTACAACTGGCTCAACTGTTGGGTCCAAGTATAGCTTCACTATACCAGGTACTTTAGTAAGGCCTGTAAAAACATCACTATATGCCTCAAGAAGATTTAAATTGTCCTCAACAGAAAAAGGTTTTTTAATCAGCTTCAGTTGTATAGAAGCTCGCAGGTCCACTATACATTCAATGTCTGCCGACATGATTTCAAAGTCCAGGGTATTATACACACTGTTACAGAATACCTCTAGTTTCACTATACCCATAGGTTTTAAAAGAGTATTATTTCCATAAGGGGCTAACAAAGTCATAGTAGGGAATATTTCAGGACATGGATTCAATTTGTTTAATAGTATTTGAGCTTATCACATTTGTTAAACATCATTGTTTGAAGGACAGACTTAATTTATTATACATAACTTACTTTTAGATGACAGTGCTGAACTGTGATTTTACATCGATACAGTAAAGGAGCATACAGATACACTACTTAAATCGTGGAACATTAAAGTGTGCTAGTGATTAGATATTAGTTATCCACATTAACATAGGTAGCAGCACCAGATATTCTTGGTGAAATAAATCTCATTCAGAATTGTTACATCAACAAAAACAAGGACAACCTGGAAAAGTCACAAAATTGAAATACTTGACTAATTCTATATCTAAACACTCAACAAAAGTGAGAGATTTGGTTTCTTGATGTTAACCAAATGGATTGCCCATTGAAGTTATTCTAACACGAGATGGTTGTACAGTGTTTGTTTTATAACACATCTACACAAAAATACATAAAACATTAAATACTGGAAAAAGAACTTATAATAAGGTTAATCTTTAGTAGCCATTTGGATTGTTTTTGAAATACGTAATAAATGCAATAAACGAAAAAGTTGCCATTCACCAAGAAAAATTGTAACAGGTTAAGCTGGGATTCTTTTTAAATGTTTAGAAAACCTAGAAAAGTCGAGCCATTTTATAATAAAAGCTTTGTATCCACCCTGGCCTATTACACCGACTAAACTTAAAGGGTGGTGGAAGGGGACATGAAAAAATATCAGTGTTTTTGCACTTTTTATGTCAAAACATTTTTCTGGCCAAAATAAACAAAAAATATTGCTCCCATACAAACATATAATTTAATTTTCTTCACATGTAGACCTCAAATTTTTTGAAAATCTGTTGAGAGTGTTCTGGAAATTAGTGAAAAAATGTTCTCTTCATTTTAAAAAGGTTTGTTAGATAATGCCACCATAAACGAATGTCTTAACCAGCCCCCCCCCCTCCCCCCAAATCCTCTCTCGCTTACATAAGATTTGTTGGATTTTTTTCATTTGTTCACAGAAATAACCATTTTTTTTTCATGCAATTTTGCTTTTTCCTGAACAGGTAGTAAGAAGAGATGGAAAAAAAAAATTGTGTGCAATTTATAAATTGCTGGTAATCATTAACATAGAGGTGTAAATTAATATTACAAAATAATTTAAAATTAACACTGGTATACAATGAATTTAAATTTATTGAACAGATGAAATTAAAACAAATTATAACATCATGAGAGTCTAAAATTTTAATATATTTTAATTTAAGTTATAAAAAATGTATTATTAATGAATACATTAATATTATATTTATAAAAAAATACCCCAAACTCTGTTCAATCCGATGACCAAGGTCCTTGAATCCACGTCTCAACACTTTCAATTATCATGTATCTATTTGGGGGGACAAGGTCACTCAAGCTTTGGCTTCTTTCAGGGAGATGAACAGAAATGTTTATCGTTTCTGATTCCAGTTTCGGTTATAGCACAATAAATGTTCCGGTTCTTTTCAGTTCCTGAAAATGTTCTGGTTCTTTAGTTTAAAAAAATAAAAGCACAGCGCCTTTCTATCTGTTCGGGCTACGTTGATGTATTAATTTTGACAATTGTTTTTAACTAATGAGGAAGGTTATATTTTTATATTTAAAGTATTTCTATCCATATTTGTGTGGAAGGAGAATAGAAAAACACTTTGGAAGTAACATTCTGGATCAAAAGTATTGCTAGATTAAAAAAATAATTATAAAATACCTTAATAACAATAGTGCATCCTTCTAATTTGCATCTTGATCTATCACTGTCAATCTCACAGTAAAAAAAACTCTGAAATTACTAACAACAAAAATAATCACCTCTGCACAAGGAACACATTCACTGAGCTACTTCCTAATTCAAACTTGAGGGAAAGAATTGAAAGTTTTCAATTTGCCACCCTCCATCTCCCCTCTTTCTCTAATGTAAGTTGTCTAACCAATCACCAGATTATCAGGAAGTACTAAGTACAATAGGCTTAGACTGCTGGTCCGAAAGAGATGATATCTTAATTTCACTGAGAAAGGGGAAAACTAAGCTAAGGAAAGAAAAAAAAAGTATATAATTTATCAAAATTATATACATTTTTGTAAAACTAGGAACATTTAAGAACCTGTTAGAATCTTTATGAACTTACAATTATTTAATGTTTAAAATTGTTCTTCAGAATAGTGTTTTTAGGGTTCTGGTTCCTTAAAATAACTTAATTTTGGTTATCGGTTCCGGTTCGACTTCATGCTTACTTCTATAGGTTTCTCCGCTTCTTCCTCATTCAGCCACTCAGCAACTTCATTCCCATCCTGATCTTGAATTATGCACATGAGCTCATTGGCATGTTGAGCAGCTACACAAACTGGATGTATTTGTGGTTCATTTATTTTTTTCACCATTGTCTCGATGAATGTGTCTGGGGTTGTAGCATCGGATGTTTTATGATAGACACGAAACAAACATAAATAGTCAAGCCCTTTTTTTTTAAATGTAAATCTTTTCAAAATTCCTTTTTGGCTTAATATTCAAAAAACTTTAAAATAAATCTGACAGTTAGGAATATACTTTATCTTTTTTTAGAGATCACTTCATTGCAAGGTCAGGGCGTCTTATCGCCAGTAGAATCATAAATAATCGATTGTACCGATTATGTACTGTAATATTTAATTAATGTTCACGGGAACTGTTTATATATTTGGATTTAAATTATCTTGTTGTCATTTGCTATGTGCCATTCCTAATGGACGAATATTTAATATTTGAATTCAAATTATCATGTTGTCATTTACTATGCGCCATTTTTAATGGACGAATATTTAATATTTGAATTCTAATTATCATGTTGTCATTTACTATGCGCCATTTCTAATGGGCGACATCTTAAGTTAACATTTAAGTAATCTGATGAATACTTAACCTCAGACTCTTTAGCTTTGACTTCAATTCATAGTTGTTTATGAATTTCATCTATTTCTTTTATACATCACAACAACAACAACAATGTAAACATTGAATGGAACTGCTAAACATCTAATTGAGTGATAGCTAATAAATATCGACTGACCATGACTTATACTAATTTTTATTATATATACCCCACCATACCCAAGTTATTACGTCTAATATTTTTCTATTATTTATTGTGAATGGTAGGCAGGTTGCAGTCTCTTACTTTTTCCAGAGGTAGACGACCCCTTTTAATAGCTCAGCAACAGGTGTGAGAGTTGCGAGCTTCAGTATTTGAATGTTTTGAGTATAACATCCAAAAGCCTTGAACTCCATAGCACTCACTTCTATTGTTGTCCCCCCCCTTTNTTTTTTTTTTTTTTTGTATTATTTGAGCATCCTCCCCTTGAGGATGCTGCAGGGTGATGAGTTGCAGACTTTTTTGGATGCATGGTAAAAACCACACTCCCAGCAGATCCTGTTTGAGAGGTGTGGCTTTACAGGAGGACAAAAATAGCCGTATGGAACTTGTGAAAATCCTTTATACCTCACATCAATGTTCAGTGCTAGGCGGAGATTCAGATTAAGGAATTCACCATCCTCACAACCAAGTCATAAGGCGTTTGCTTGAATTTTACTGGTAGGGGCATTAATCGGTCAGGGAGTACTCTGAATAGATCACTTCTTGGAGAAGAACAGCAAGTCAAATTGTGGTATTTAACAACTTGTAGCAAATACCGGCTTTCCTGGACATGGTCTGAGTACCATTTAGCTTTTAGATCAACTGGGAATTCAGGTTCACTAGGTACAATGTAGGTAGCATGGACTGGTTGTTTATCGATAGTCGTAGAGTTCCACATCTCTGTCAGAACCAAACCTGCAAATTTGAAGTAAGACTTCTCCAAATCATCGTTTATGGTGCGACCACGGTCATCCAGGTGGGAGCCAAAGTGGTAATGAAAAAGAATAAGTCCAGCCAGCTCCCGACTTAGTGGTGCCATTATACGCTCTCAACTTGGCTACACAGACTCTGTCCTGGAGCGTTTGAAGCAATTAATAGACCATCCAAATCTTACTTTTTGAAGTGCTCCACAACCAAAATTCTCACCTTTTGATAACTCGGGTTTTCATCTGGCCCTCCATCAACTGTGACAATTACACCAGGTTTGATTAAACTTGCTCTGTCCTCACCAATGAATGAAATTCAGTGAGACTGAGCAACGTTATAAATTCCTTAGCGTGTGTATTGGCAGAAGATGAACTGTGCTTTCCACTTCTGTTTGCGATGAATGTTGGCCCAGAGTAACTTACAGCATGAGGATTTCAAGATGTAATTGGAACACCAGCATACAGTGTACGGTGTATGAGCTTACAACACACTGCAATCACCCATTCGTGTTCAAGCAAAGAAACACTATGTTGTGCATCGACCGTACGAGTATGGTACCAAGCACCCGCTGGCAAAACAGGCAGGGCCACCTAGTAGCGAGCGGGCATACCAGGTCACCTTTCCACCCACTTCCCCTTGCTCAACCCCCGCACGGTGGTGAGACGATCCATCACCCCCCCAAACCATCCTTAGTGCACGATCAGTAGAACAGCCACGTAGTTACGAACTCTTGCAAGAGATAGCACCAAAGCAAAAGGACTCAACAAACGGCAAATTCTCCAAAAAAAGGACTAAACAATCCATTTTGTAAATATATGTAAATCTGTAGTGTAACTAATTGTTTACGTTAAATATAAGAGTGAGATATGTATGTTTTAGCATAAGTTTATAAATTAGGCCTTAGGGTGAGGTTTGAGCTCAACCTCCCCCAACTGACCAAGTATGTTGATGTTTGGAGATAAACAGAAGGGAAATCGGAAAGAAACATCTGAACATCCACCACCCATCTTTCAGTCTTGTTTTTTTTTTGTTCAACTTCAGCCTTTCCCTTTAGTGCTCAGGCACATTCGGGCTGCCATTCCCATCCCCCCCTGCTCTCAGACCAATCCGAGCTGCCATTCCCATCCCCCCCTGCTCTCAGACCAATCCGGGCTGCCATTTCCATCCCCCCCTGCTCTCAGACCAANCCCTTCTCTCAGACCAATCCGAGCTGCCATTCCCATCCCCCCTGCTCTCAGACCAATCCGAGCTGCCATTCCCATCCCCCCCTGCTCTCAGACCAATCCGGGCTGCCAATATCCTTTCTGTCAAAAGAAACCTGTACCATCGCAACACCGACCTCTTTCCTTATCCATGAGCCCCTTCCCTTCACAATAACTATATTCCAAATGCATAAGCATTGGCTCTTGCTTATTTGCTGCTGTGAGGCCAATGGGAATATAAGCCTTGTCATCTCAAGGCAGAAAGAGCACCTGTGCTGGACCAAGGATTGAGGCTAGAGTCTCCAGATAATGAATTGATGCCATCTCAAAGTGACAAAGTGACAACGTGACCATGGTGGTAATCTGTCTGTGCCTGGTAAAGTTTGACAGGGACCATTGATACATGTGTTATACCCTCTATAGTATTATAATGCTTCGGCCGTAAATGAAGGTACGTTCCGTTACAACTGATGTTAAATCCACTTTTTTTTAACTCGTATGTCAGTTTGAGACTTTTTACACTTCTTATTGATCCAATTCTTTGTATAGCATTTGCTGCACTTCCATAAATGACACTATAGCTATGGTTTTCAATAACATTGGTTGATCATATGCTACACTGAATCTTGCAAGAATAATTTCCTTTTTAGATCTGGGTTTTCACTACATATTTCCTCAAGCTTCATTCTTTTACTGTCTCTGTGTTTCTTTTAGTAGTCTTCATTTTTTTTAAAGTGATTGGTGTTCATTTTTTAATTCTTCACAAAGTCTTAAAATCTTTGTTTTCAATCTCATTGCTTGACATCAAATCCTAAATAGCATTCAACACATTCAAATTTTTTTCACAGGAGCCTCTTGTGAAGATTTCATGCACAGAGGTTTTTCTACCATTTCCAAATCAAATCTTTCTTCCTCATTCTCAATTTTAACTGGCTGCTAATTTTTTTTTTTTTGGGTGCTTCATGTTGGGATTGGTACAGCTTTGTCAGTACCAAAAGATTTGCCTCCCTTTTTGGATGAGGAAGCCAACTTAAACATAAAATTTGTATTCAAAATTAAAAAGAATTAATAGACAAATCTTAAGAGCACCATTCTAAAGATTTGTCAATTAAAACATACTTACTATAAATGAAAACAATATTTTTTGATCTGAATCTTTCGACAAATTAGAGATAGCTCATTTTATATTTATCAATTTTGTGAATTCTGGCTCATAAGAAATTAACAACCTTGGAAATAATTGAATTGATAAGTGAACCACACAAACTATTAATTACATATTATGACCATCATAAAAATGCAAAATACAAAGAAATGAAGATAAGTAAACCATTGAAACAAAATGTAACAAATTTATAGTAAGACAGTAAATGGTAGAATAGAATTAAGCTAAATATGTTATCTTTTTGTTGCTCATGCTAAGAGGGCAGCCTCATGTTGTCGTAAAGTGTCAATCGCTGTATGGCTGTGTCGTTTCTTCAGTACTACCAAAATAACTCCCAAATAACTTTAAATGTTCTGCTGTGATCCCATCAAAAAAGTACTGTGTTAACTGTTTATTAGAGAAAGGCTTAATTAAGAACTTTGATTGAGCTTGGTCTTATAGCTCCACAAATATGTTGAAAATGAGCTAATGTTACATTTTCACAATTTTTTTCTACTATTAAAGCTCAAAACTATATGGTTGTCACTGTAACACAGTCCTGTTGAATTTTTTGACTTCATTCAGGGGCGTAGCCAGGGAGGAGATGTTGGAATATATCCCTTCCTCCCCCCTTCCCAGAAATAAAAAAAGTAAAATTTATAAAAATGTTTAGATTTGGCACAGGAGATAAAACATTAATTTAAAAAAAAACTACGCACCTGAATGATGTGTATCAGTAAAAATGTTTTCAGCCAATTTTGTTGACAACATAAAATACTTACCTTAGTGGAATAATTAAGCAGGTTGGATTTCTTTTTTGTTGCTATTTGCAGTTCATCCTCAATTCTCTTCCAAACAGTCCTCTCGAGCTCCTGTCAGAATTGGCTTCATTTTTATAGCCTCGCCAAACTTCAATTCTTTTTGTATTGTGTGTACTAGTACACCCGAGTGAGACTTTTTAAAACTTTCAAAAAGTTTCCCTGATCGGTCAATATTATACATGTTTTGTTTAGTAACTATTTCACACAGAAAATGTGAATTAAACTGCATATTAAAGGCACTATTGGTTGAGGCTAACAGAACAATGGCAGACTGGTTGTGTATGATGGATCATTTGTCAAAGGNTCTGTCTTACGTAATCATTCCCATGTTGAGTAGATATCTTCCATGTGCTTTATTGAACTCTGAAATGGTTAGTCTATTTAAATGATTGCATATGTGGAAAGTAAAGTGTTTGTCTCCTGCCGCAGGATTGTGGCAGTGAAGAATCTCTTACTCAACATCATCTCTCCCACTCCGAGGAAAAGGTCAACATGTGTGATGTTTGCAACCAAACATTTACACGCAGCTCACACTTGGCTCGTCATAAGCGAGTACACACAGGCGAGCGCCCGTTTGCTTGCCCAGCATGTGAATTGTGTTTCTCTCGTCGGGACAAACTGAAGCAACATTATCAACGGTACCACTCCACTGGCGAGGCTGTAGCCAAACGCCCATACAAGGTTTGTCAATGTTGGTGACTAGAAGCATTTGAAATTTGTAACCAAACTAACATATTTAGAATTCAAATAACTACACACCCAATTAAAATAGAACCTTTCTTTTAATAATTTGTGTTTTATATTTAGTTTTCACTGAAAAATAGTAAGTAGTCTTACCTTGACAGGTTACACTGTCAGCATTTTTCAAACTGATCCACGCAGAGTCCAAGGGTTCTGCCATAGTTATATCAAGCTCCATGAGGCAGTTTTAGAATATTATTTATCTGTTTTTCACACAATAAAATAGCATCAGTATTAGGATTGCCAATTTTTTCAAATATGAAAATATTACATTTGCCAAAGAGGAAGCCAGATAATGTGATGTTTTCTATTTGTTTCATGCTTTTATACTTGTAAAATTTAACTGTCTTTATTGATTGTTCGTAAAATTTAACTGTCTTTATTGATTGTTCATAATATTAGTGTAACAAGTTAAATTTAACTGTCGTTATTGAATGTTCATATTAGTATAGCAAGCTTTATGAGAGCTCTAGCATGTATTTTTTTCTGGTGCAATCTAAAAAGTTTGGGAACTCTTACACTATGGAATAGCTTACAAGACAGGTCTGTACTGTAATCCGTCACGATAAGACTGATATCTTTCAAGGTAGGTAAATGAAGTAGCCTATTCATCCATAACATTATGTCTATCAAAAAAGTTAGAATTTTTCCTTAAAGATATATTAATAATCAAAATAGTGAATGTGTGTTAAGTTACTGTAGGGTTAATTAGGCTAGTTATATGTTCTTTCCTTACATTACTTTACATTTCTTGTTACATTTATTACATTTGTTTGTCATGGGAGAGTTAAAACTATGTCAGAATTAAAAGCATTTCTTGCCTCTAATAGGCTTAGTACTCATTAGAACTTAGCTGTGTGTTTGAACTTAGCTGACTGAACTTAGCTGAGTGTTTGGTAATGTTCCTAACTTACACACAATCTTTGACCAAGACCGACTGACTGTTTTATTAGTTCAAAATGAAATTTTGTGTTTTGAAGAGGTTGGTGATTTCATTACCCGTGCAGTTAAATTTGATTCATTATATTTGGATTGAATTGTTTGGAAGATTTTTTATTCATTTGGACTTATTTTGAAGAATTTTGTATACTACAGAATATTCATTAGATGATACAAGTTGTTTCATATTTAATTCACTTTTAAAATTCTTTTTAGACATTGGTATATGAAGAAGTCTATAAATGATGATATTAAAGGTTGCTAATTTATTCGATATAGGATGGTTGTAATCATGGCAAATGATAGTGTCATTATGAGTTGGTATTCTATATAATTTGTATTCATAAAATAGAACTGAATATTTACATACTTCTTAAGATGGTTAATAATTTTATGGTCATCATTTTGCATGAAAATTTCAAACATTATAAAATAAATGGGTGATCCCATGGCTAGACCATCTTTTGAGAGTAGAATTTATTGTTAAATTGGAAGTAATTTTGACTAGAGATGGTTTGAATATTATTATTATTATTATTATTATTATTATTACTAATATTATTATTAATATTATTATTATTATTATTATTATTATTATTATTAGCACCGCGTCTTACTACCCGTTCGCGTTATACGCACTTACGCTAATGTGTAATGGTAGGGTGATTGTGAGATGAAATGGAGGACCTACAGTTTAACGTGGAATCCGAACCACGGTGGAGGCCTGGCATTCCCCACATTCACAAGATGTCTTGTCAGAGGTGAAGGAAGGGTTTGGTAATTAGATAAATCTGTGCCGGGACCGAGGATTGAACCCCGGATCCCAGCACAGATGTTGTAGGAATTAGGAAGTTGTAAGTTGTTGTTTAGGACATGGGCTATTTTTTTAGCTATTTTATAAGTGGGAGGGTGGTGACCTGGCAGTCTAGGGGTAAGGTGTCGAACTTCTGGGCTGGGGATCCGGTGTTCAATTCTCGGTCCCGGCACAGATTTATCTGATTGACAAACTCTTCCTTTACCTCTGACAAGACGTGTATTAATCACAACTTGTGAATGTGTGGAATGACAGGCCTCCACCGTGGTTCGGATTCCACGTTAAGCTGTACAGTAGGTCCTCCATTTCATCTCACAATCACTCTACCGTGTATTAACATTTCCTAACCCAGTACAGAGCACCATGCATTTAGAGCGATATGATTGGTCCTTACACCACGCCATCTCTCTCTCTTTCCCCTTCGCTGTCTTTCTCCTTCCACCTGTTGTGTCACGTTACACTGCCTTGAACAGTTGCTAATATATCATTATAAAGTATGTATAGTTATTATATATCTATTGCATATATCTAAATTGTAAGTTGTTTGTATTTAGATCTTTAGTGCAAATACTATAGTAACATAATATATTATACATACCTATAATCAGGCCCGGATTCAGGGTGAAGGTCAAAAGGTCGGTCGACCCCCCTGTGAACATTAGAAAAATAGTACAAAAAACAAAATGAAAGCTCAAATTTTAGAGGAAAAAAACTACAATTCAAATAAATTATAAATTATTTTATCTTTTTATGTGCATACACCTCATAACCTGGGTCCACACGTGCATTATTTGTCCACATTTATTCACTTCGCGATATGACTCACCCAAGTGTAGAAAAAATACTTGTTTTTATGTACAAATATTTTTCTTGCATAGCAAGTAACAAACATTTTTCCATGTAGAGACGATATACTACCACACATCAAAGAAGACTAATAATCGCCTAAGAGCAGTTCATCCACGAATACTGAATATAGAATATAGAATATGTGTGGACAGCAGGAGCGGCGGAATTATAGGGGATTCTACCCTCCTGAAAATAATTTGGGATTCTACCCTCCTGAAAATAATTTGCCCCTCTCTGTAGTAAATTCCTGCCTGGATATATTTCAAATCTTCTGATATTATTGAATGGGAAGCCAAAAGATAGCCTTAAATCAAACTCCAAATGACTTATAGATGTATTTTATTGTCAAAAGTTTGCCGGAGAAGACTGCTTCAAAAACTACTAGACTAGAGGCAGAAAAAGTCAGGGAAGGAAAACTCTAAATAGCTTCCAAGGTCATCCAATTTTCAATTGTCTAGGGGAGGACAAACCTAAATAGCTTCTAGATGCAGGTCATTTTGAAGAATTTTCAGGCGAGGACCACCCTAAATAGCCTAGTTTCTGAAATAATTTTATTTTCAAAATTTTATTGGTGGAAGACCACTTCAAATATTAGCTTCTAGAGGTATCTATTATTGTAGAAAATTAAGGTTAAGATCACTTTAAATAGCTTCGAGGTGCATCCAAATTTCAAAAATGTCTAGGTGAGTAACACTTTAAATGGCTTATAAGATAATCACATTTAAAAAAAAAGGCAAGGACTACTAGCTTCTAGAGTGACAATTTTTTTCAAAAAATTATTGTATTAAGGCCACTCCAAATAGTTTATAAAAACTATTTGATTTTTTAAAAATTGGAGAGGATGACCATGGTCTAAAACATACCTAAGACCAAATTTGAATTAAAAGCTATTAAATGCCTTTAAACATAAATTTAACATTGTAAGTAGCTATGTTATTTATAAATATATATGTGCGGTGTTAACAGTCGAGATTTTGTACACATTTGTTAAATTATCAAACACACAGAAAAATGATTAATTAACTCTGAGCCTACCTTTGCGAATGGTGACTGAGAATACCTGGAGTGATGATATGATGGTTGTTTCTTGAGCACTTATTAATATTTCACAAAAGAGAGTTTCATGGCTGTGTGTCCTTGGAGCTAAAAATATGCTTGACCTCACAGTTTGGCCCGTTATACTAAGATAAGTGTGGGATGTGTGAGCCCAGATCCATACAGCGATCTCTGTGTAGCAGTGTTCATCAAAATGTATCACATATCAACACATGTTCACTTTCTGTGCTATAATACATATGATACTGTGAAATAGCTGAATGTGATGAGTTTGTAAAGTCACCGGTAACTCTACAAAGCCACTCGTTCACTTGGGATATGTAAAAATTGTATTTACTATTTCCCATACTTACCGAACATTATACAAAACTACCATCAACCACCAGTGAATGTCAATAAGTCATGTAAATATTA
Source organism: Timema monikensis (assembly GCA_902151445.1). Lineage (NCBI taxonomy): Eukaryota > Metazoa > Arthropoda > Insecta > Phasmatodea > Timematidae > Timema > Timema monikensis. The sequence goes on along the minus strand of CABFVZ010002380.1, from coordinate 51,124 downwards.
GGTTTGGTTGGGTTAGTTTAGGAAAGTTAGGCTAGTTTAGATAAGCTTAGACTTATTTATTTTAGCTTAAGTTAAGTTAGTTTAGTTTAGTTTGGATTTATGTTCTATATTTTAATCCAGATACACAAGCAAGGCTCTAGTCAAGGGGAGTTGGGTGATAACCCCCTTTCTCCCCCCTTCCCCGAAATTGTATGAACAAAATATATATAGCTTTATTTATGGTTCAAAGGGGGCTGTGTTACCATTAAAAGCACTTCAGAGAGTTTCTCGAGGTGTTTAATATTCACAACTTTTTTTTTTAGCCTTGAACAGTTAGGGGGCTATTCGCCATTAAAAGACACTCCAGAGAGCTTCTAGAGGTGTTTAAAATTAAGAAATTTTTCTAACTTTCGGCAGTAATGGTGTTATATTTCCATAAAAACACACTTCAAATAGCTTCTAGAGGTGTTTAATATTCATAATTCTGTCCTAGCCTCCAGCATTTAGGGGATTATGTTGCCATAAAAAACACTCCAGATAGCTTCTAGAACTGTTTATCATTGATAATTTTTTCTAGCCTCCGGCAATTGGGGGATGTGCCCACCAAACACCCCCACCCCCCACGAAATTATTAACTGGCTACGGTCTTGTACACAAGATATTTAAAAAAAATCACCGGTAAATGTAATACTTTCACCAAACTGCATTGTAAAATTAATAAAATAATTGGTAAATTTAGATAAATTCTATCATTTGTTAAATAAACCATCACTTTCGGTGATTCTATCTATTCACTGGTTATTTAACAAAATAATGAAGTCAGCACAGTCACAGTGACATATATATGTTATAGCATCGCGTCTTACTACCCTCTCGGGTTGTATGCCTATGCACTAATTACGCTAATGGGTTAGGGAAGATGTAGGTGTAATTGAGAGGAAGTGCACTCAAACTTGTGTGGAGAGAGCAGGAGAAACCATTTATAAAAAACCACTGTGCATCTTTTTGGGATTTAACCTTTGGCAATTTTGTTTAACACGAGACTAGCGCGTTATGCCGTGCAGCCTGTGTTATAATATGGTCTTACTATATAACTTCAAAATTAATTAATGGGAGGAACTGTTGTGATGTTAAGATTGTTTTATAAACAATTTGTAGGACTAATTATAATATTATAAAAGTAGAATTCAATATAAAATTACAATGATGGTAGTTGAAATTAAAGTTGAAATAATGATTATAATAACAATATTAATGTATTACAATGTAACCTAAAAAGAACTGAATGTGGATTAATTAGATATAAATTGATTAGATAAAAGAATATATTGACAATGGATAAGATTTTACAAGAATAGGACCATCTTACATAAAACATGAATATATAACATATTAAATAAATAAATAAATTAAAAATTAAAAAACATAATATTTTAGGTTAAGATGGATAAGTAAATATGGCAAGAATCAAAAAATATAATATTATTAAATTATTGATTGTTGAGGATTGATAATGATGATTTAAAATTTATATTTTAATGCTGAATTCTGGCTTATCTGCTTTAATGCCCTTGTT
>CABFVZ010002380.1:0-37052 GCA_902151445.1 Timema monikensis | reverse complement strand
AATTTGCCCAAAACTTTGTTTTTATAATCCTCGTAATTATCTATAATAAGCCTCCTGTGTCATGGCTAATCCATTAAGACGACTTTCTCCCATTGTACTTCTCAGCCAAGTCTTTATTCTTCTCAGGCTACTAAAGGATCGCTCTACAGTAGACGTTGTGCAGGGCAGAGTTATTAAAATTTTCAAAGTCTTTGCTGTGTCAGGAAAGGATGGTTTTGCCTCTTTTAAGACATCAACATTTGTCAATTCAGTTAAGTTGACTTTGTCGTGCCATACTTGTTGCTAAAGTTCGATTTCATGTTTTATATTTGGTAAATTATAAAACTGGGCAAAGATTTTACAGTCCTCTTTTAGGCTTTTTAGGGACATGTTTTGCATCTGCGCTGGGTGTAATTTTGATAACGTAAATGACGGAGTGTTTTCTTCAGCCAAGCGTACTTAGAGAGAAGCAATTATAGAGTCTAGATATGGTATGATTAATGATCTCTTCCGAAATTCTGAAGGGATTCCTGTGGAGTGGTTACTCCGGTGTCGTCGTCTTCCAACAATACGCGGCATTGATGTCATGTCCTCCTCTAGTCAGAGTTTTTTTGGGATTTCAGTAGCGTCGCTTATAATTTCATCTATGGTCTGTTCTGGATTGTCACGGTGGCTCTTCAGTAATTGCACAATTCTTTTAATGTGCTGCGAGATCTTGATCGCGTCCATTGCTATGGACTGGAGAGGAGAACGTTTACAATGGGCTCAATCAAAGCCGAGTATTTGGCTATTAATGTGAGACACAGGATAAATGAAACTTTTGAAGCAGCTGATTGAAGCTGAAAGGTATTTTTTCGAGTCGTACTATTTCCTTTACACGATAAGGTTTCTAAAGCCTCCATAATAATAGGAAAATTATCCTTAAAAACTCTTATAGTTTTGTGTTTTTCGCTCCACCTTGTTTCGCAGAGTTTGTAAATATTGGGTATCATTTTCCTTCTCAAAACCAATTCTCGAAAGAATGTTATAATATCTTTAGTAGTTCCTATTGTGTTCCTAATTTCAGGCAAAGCATTGAGATCATTGACTAAAAGATTTAATTTGTGTGAGAAGCAATTAAAGAACAAAGCTCTTGTATATTTTTTGCGCAGGATTGCTTGGAATCCACCATCTTTTCCAGCCATGGTGGAACAACCATCAAATCCTAGACCGACATATTTATCCGGATCGAGACCTTTTTCCAAAAATTCTTCAATGGTCTGTGCTATCAATCTTGCATCCAGGCCTTTCGGCTCAACAAATCCAACAAATTCTTCTTTGACTTTGTTGATTTCCTTATAGAAATATCGCACTCCTATCGATAATTGTTCATTTCCAGAAAGGTCAGCTGTTTTGTCTGCTGAAACACTATATGCTTCTGCTTTTTTTATGTTTTTATAATATCTTTCTTGAGAACATCCCCACACATGCTGATGATTTCATTTTGAATATCAACCGACCGATAGCTTGCGTTCTTTCTTCCGTGTTCAAAACCTCATCCCCCGCATCAATTCGCAACTTATATAAGTCTTCGAGTATTCCTTCTCCACGATGTTTGCCTCTCAAAGCCAAGTCATGGGAACCGCAAAAAATAATGCATGAAATAATGGAAGTAATAATTTTTTTGTTTTCCATGATGACACCCTGGGAGTACCTGTTATATTGCACATTTACAGGCACATTTTACAGAAATGATCTAGCGGTTTCTAATGCCGCTTTGTGTAAATGTGTTTCCGTGTGCTTTTTGAATTGTTTTGAGCATCCTTGAATTTACAAAATGGCCTGATGATAAATGATCCCAACATGCCTATAAAAGAGACAGGATTTGGCGGAAATGACTTGCAGTATTTACAAAAAGCTCCCTTTTGGTGTCGTGAATACGCTAACCATGTAGAGTACGTTTACAAACATGAATAGTTGAATTCCCTTTTTAAATGCTTCGCGTCTTCCACAAAGTTACACGTCTTAGAAGGAGTCCAACAGTTTTCAAGTAGGTCCTTTTTCTTTTCTGTTAATGTCGAAGCTTGACCAATGAAATGACCAATATCATTTTCGCTATAGCAAGTAGAATCAAGATCCGGAGTCAAGTGTTTGGATGAGCTTGGTATTGGTAACGATAGATCCAAATTGCCCATCAAAACACCAGAAATGCGGGCCTCAGCACTAGGTTCTTTGACTAGTTTCTGAGGCTGATTATTTTCCGTTGTAATTTTTATTGGTTTTTCTTCCTGTTTGTCACTCGTCGCTGCTTCCATCAGGTTTTTTTTCTTTTTAAATGAACTGCAAAACAAAACATATTGTAATAATATGTGTAAATAACCGAATTAATACAAACATAGTGTACAAGTACATCATCAAACAAAATTGTTAAAAAAATTAGAAAACATACTATTAGACATACTATTTTTTAACTTGGAACCCTAAGAGAATAAAAATGAAGTACATGCATGAGCTTTACTTCCGTCACAAAATAAATAGGCACAGAAGGCCGGCTCCAGCCGAAATTGATTTTAGTTACCTACGCTCGACTGTAGTGCTAGGGCTCGTGTCTACAATATTCTGTGAAAATTACAATTTGGGAATTTCAATAAAAACATTTTTTATGTTAATTAAACACGTTTATTTCTAATAAATAAAAGTCTATAAATTCATTACTGAAAAGTACTTCCGCCAGTTACGGCATGTTCGAAAGGCACGATTATTATATTTCAAAGTATAATAAAGCCTCATTCTTAAATTAAGTTTTTTGTAATATGCCACCGCAAAACATATATAAGGCATCGAAAAGTATATATTTTTGACTCTTGATAAGATATCCTATATACTACAGTTAATATATTTATTTCTAAAAAATTGCCAAATTCGTCTAAAATAACAATAAAAAAATGAAAACTTTGCCCCCTTTTTACATACCTATAATATTTTTGGTGGGTAAATAAAACAAAACTTTGTCGCGTCATAAATACATTGACGGATTCTCTATGCGTTTAACTAAGGACTATTTTGTTGAGCTCGAGTCTCTTTGCCTCCGTGCTATGCAGTTGCCGTTATGATATTGATAACCGATAGTGACTGATGCTACACACCTATAGACTATATAATAATAAATGCATCAAAACTGTGGAAAACCCCACTTTTGTGACTATGTTTTTATTGTAAGTAGGTTGTTAGTAGCTGTCATACTATAAATTATCAATTATACCATGATTTTGGTTGGAAGAACAGTAGAGAAAATCAAAACATATTTCTTTGCAGCCAACATGTTCTTATATTATTTGTGTTATTTATAGGTATTGATAATATCTATCAAAAGGTAACATCTCCAGATGACACGACTTTATGTATTAAGATATTAACATTGTTTTAGTAACTTTAGTAACCAACCTCTACTGTTCTTCCTACCAAAATCATGATATAGGTATGTAACTACTATTGAATCATTTAGTTAAATAGGTACAACAGCAAACAACCTAAATTAAGTACCTACAACAGTTAAGAAATAATTTTTGTTTTGCCTTTCTTCACTGATGGGTCATTTAATAAACTTTAATTGATCTTGGTTTAATATACCAAATATTTTGATGATAATAATAATAATTCTGAACCTAGTGTCACGCACTAAACAATAATTTATTTAGGCACGCATTTCGCCTGCACTAAACAATAATTTATTTAGGTACATATTTTGCCAAAGCGTGGGCATTCACGATCGGTGTTCGACCGATTTGATCCGAGATCGTCTTAAGTGGGTGTTTATGTGTGCGTGCGCTTGTTATCGCTTGTTGTGTGGAGCCAGTCTTCTGTACCTATTTATTTTGTGCTTCTGTGCTCTCTATATTTTGTTTGTGGAATGGGGACGATAGAATAATAACTATTTCTGCATAAACAAAAATAACTAAATAGCCTTAATCCACCTAACCTTAAAAGTAGATGATGTATTAAAAATAGTGAACAAAATAATCATACAAAGGTAACCTACCAAAATAATTTCTGATATCCATTTTTTTTTTACTGCCTACTTCTAATTTACTTAATTAAAAACTCTTTTTTATCATTAATTTCACCCACTATTGTTTTAATTTCACTCTGTTCACATAGTCAATTCCTGGGTAAATAGTTAAATACTCGCACACAAATCACAACACAATGTTTTTGGTTCTTTTTGAAATCGGATGAAATGAAACAGAAATGAAAAAGTTTGAAAGTGTTTTTGATTCTCACTGAAGATCACTGAACGCTTTAATAGTTATTCACATTCAATCAAATAAACACCTCACGTTGTTTCCGATGGCATGCTATATGCAAATGGTGGGTGGGCTTTCATTTCTTGCGCAGGTGTAAGTAAGTGTTGCAGCGCACCCACACATTTACAACTGACAGCACCCGCAGCATTGTGGGTGGCGGTCGGTTGTAAATTGTGTTGTGATCGAGCTTTGCGCTGCGCGAATTCAAAGTATGGATTGCGTTACTTTATTAAACATTTTAATACACATTGATATATTTTCCAATTTTTTTCAATTCAATCAAACATTGAGTTGCAAGATCTGATTTTATCATATTTCTATTCTAATGCATACTTATCAATCTTGTCGATCAAATAATTAGGAATGTGTGTTAACCACTTTTTCAGTTAAATGTAATACTGAAAATGAGAGAACATTTTCCATGATCATATAAAAATTCAAACTAGTTTTATTAACGTATACATATATTTGATAGAGTGCTAAAGTTTATATGTAAAAATATTATTTACATAACTTATATGTTAAGCTACCAAATTAGAATTACCATGCTTAGATTACTTCATAAAAAAAATAGCACTTAGATTAAAATAAAGCATTAGTTCACCATATTTTCACAGGTTTTTATCAAAATTTCTTTAATAAAAATAAACCTAATATTGCTTCTATACAAACATGGAGGTTAATTTTCTTCACAAGGTTATATAAACAACTTTTGAATATTGATTAAGGGTGTTCTGTTTAAAAATGAGGTGGCCCAATGGCTAAATAATTTTATATATTTAAAAATGAGGTAGCTCAATGGCTAAATAATTTTATAATAATGGAAATTGATAAAATTAAAGAAAAAGAAACAAACTACTAAGAGTAAATTTGATGAAGAAAGCCCACTTCTAATGCACAAAGGTGACTTCTTCCTTTATTCTGTTTTCTATAAAAGTATTCACACAGACACATTTTAACACAAATAGAATAATATTTTGGCATTGTTGCCTTTATCAAACTGAAAGAAAGAGGAGAGAGTACACTAGACACAAACACTGGATAAGTACCTTTCAGATATTATCTGTACAGATAGACCCCTTCTTAGTTAGTAAATCTTCTGGTGCAGAGTTCTTGTTTAGATCCTCACTTTGTGAGAATATTTAGGATCTCCTATAGCTTCTTTAAGTTGCTTTTATACTTAGAAGCCGGTGTGTTTGTAGTTAGGGATGAAGATGGTGGAGGATATTAGAGGTTGAGGCTGTCCGAGATTTTGGATGGGTTTCAGGAGGAGTCATTCGGTCTGCTCTCATGTTGGCTCCCAGCGCTTATTCTCTTAAGGTTCTTAATACTACGTCAGTTAACTAGCTCTACCTGGAGGATGAAACTATATTATTGCAACATAACCAGTCATATCTCTTGAGCACTCAAATAACTGCAATACACCCCTGCTAGTTGCTAGAGTACTTCATTTTGGTAATTAGACTACACTCTGTTCTGTTCTACTTGCATCTGTCTGCAGAAAAAAACTGGAGTCTAGCAACTGATCTGTGCAACAGTTTGAAGGCTTTTTCGCTCTTGAGTGCTCCATTTCCATTCTTATTAGCTCCTGATCTAGGGGTGAGCATGCTAGTGGGATGAACTCTCTTGGCCAATTCCATGCTATAAATTGTTGGTCCCAAATAGTTTATGGAGGTATTTTCAAATTCACATCTCTTTATTGAACCAGTAAGCTTGTAATATCACAGGTCTCTCCACTTTATTATGGTCAAGATTTTTTCCTGAGAGTTGGAAGATACTATTGTAATGTCCATGTAGACCAGTGGTTCCCAACCGGGGGTACGCGAGAGGCCGTTGGGGGGTACGCGAAAAGAAAACGGTAATGGCGGCCACCAGCTAAAAATAAGAATTAAAAACATATGAAAAAGAATTTTAAAAAGTAGGTAGAGGTTTTTACTAATATTGTCAGTTGTAATATTGGCCTCCATATCATTAAAATCTTCTATGAAAGAGGGGTTGAGTCCGCTAGAAGGAGCGGCCTTGCCTCCTCCCGCCCACGCCGCTGAGAAAGGTTAAGGGGTTGTGTCCGCTGGAAGGATCGGCCTTCCCTCCTGCCCGCGCCCAACCCCTCGCCTACATCCCTCCGCTCAAGATTGGCGCTTTCCTTCCTCGCGGCTCACCCTTCCTCGGTCTTTTAGACTTGATAATTGACGCGTGCCGGGCTGTGCATAAAAACAAAGAATAAATTAGTGTTGTGTTTAACTTTTGTTGTGGTAGTTTGTATTGAGTCGTATGCTTGTTATTGCTATAATAATACGTCAATTTTTCTACCAACTACCTACTAATCACGTGATTTACGCTATGGATCAGTGGCTAAAAACTGGATCTGTGCGGAAGCGGAAGTTGACTGAAACAACAAATGAAGTGCCGTGCACATCATTCGACACTGATTGGACCAACAATACGACACCACAACAGGTACAAGAACCATTGCCAGAGCATGTGAGTAAACAAACTGCAGTTTCTTCTTATTCTTCTTCTTCAGAGGGAATAATAACCAAGAAAAGAAGGTATTTGGACAGCTACATTAATTACGGGTTTTCATATATAGGAGAAGAGGACTGCCCTAAGCCCCTCTGTGTTGTTTGTGGGGAAGTATTAAGCAACGGTTCAATGAAGCCTTCTTTGCTCACACGCCATTTACATACCAAACATCCCGAGCATAAAGATAAAGATGCCACGTTTTTTCTACGGTTGAAACTTCAGAGTTCTGTAAACGTTAAAAAACATTTTGAATCCACCAAAAGTGATTCATTCAAAGCTACCGAGGCCTCCTACTACATTAGCTATCGTATTGCGAGACGAGGTAAAAACCACACCATTGGTGAAAATTTAATTTCACCGTGCCTCAAAGATGCTGTCAGATGCATGCTTGGAGAGGAAAGTGCTCATAAAATGAGCTTAATACCTCTCTCAAATAACACGGTGTCTCGAAGAATACGGGACATGTCAGACGATGTTGAGAGCACAGTCATAAGTCACGTCAAAGATTGTGATTTTTTTTCTATTCAAGTCGACGAAAGTACCGACGTTGCGCAATATTCTGTGCTACTTGTAATTGTTAAGTACTTGAAAGACTTAGAATTTGAAGAGAATCTCCTTATTTGTCACCCAATGAAGGGCCGTACGACTGGTAAAGACGTATTTGAAGCAATTGATCACTATTTTGTTGAAAAAGGAATTCAATGGTCAAAATGCATTGGGCTCACCACAGATGGAGGAAAATCCATGGAAGGTTGCTACTCAGGTCTTCGTGCGCGCGTGGCAGAAGTCGCCCCAAAAATGAAATGGACGCACTGCTGTATTCACAGACAGAGCCTCGCGTCGAAACCTTTGCCTCCAGATTTGAAAAACGTTCTTGATGAAGCGGTCAAGGTTGTCAACTTTATCAAGGCAAATCCTACTAACTCCAGGTTGTTTAAATTACTGTGTGAAGACATGGACATCATTCACAACACTTTACTTTTGCACACCGAAGTTAGGTGGTTGTCCCGGGGTAAAGTCCTGACGCGGCTGTTTGAACTTCGACACGAGGTAGCCCTATTTTTGGAAGAGCATCCTTTTAAAAATCTTGGATCCAGGATTCATGATTTTGAATGGTTACAAAGCCTTGCATACCTGAGTGACATTTTCCACCAGATTAATAAACTCAATCTTTCACTTCAAAAAAATTGTAACATTTTTCAAGTTGTCGACAAAATTGAATCCATGAAAAAAAAAATTGATTTTTGGGCAAAGTGCATTAAAAAAGGACAGCCTGAAGTGTTCGAAACACTTCACGATTTCTTGTCACAAGCCGAGCTAAATTTAACAGTCGGTGATAAGATAATTGAGCACCTGGAAGGATTAAAATCCTCGTTTGAAAAATATTTTTCAAAGCCGGAAATGGGAGATCGGTGGATATCTAATCCTTTCAAAGAAGAGTATTTTGAACTTGCTTCATTGTCGATTCCTGAAAAGGAGAATTTGCTAGAGCTCGCATCAGATACCACTCTGAAGAACCTCTTCAATGGTGGAATGGTGAATCTAGTCAGCTTTTGGACTCGTCGTGGTGACGAATACAGTGAACTTTCTAGAAAAGCAATAATGTTTTTGTTGCCGTTTGCTAGCACGGAGCTTGTTGAACGGGCGTTTTCTTCGTATACTTATATAAAAAATAAATATAGAAGCAAATTAGACGCAGCTCCGGATTTGAGATTGTATTTATCCTCTTTTGAGCCTAATTTTTCAAAACTATGTAACTCAATACAGTCCCAAATATCACATTAATTTTTCATTTTTCCAATCTTTGTATTAATTTGTTTGCTTACTTCAAAAATAAAAAACTATATGATGGAAAAAATAGACCATTTATTTTAATTCAACATATACCTTTTTGGAGAAATTTTCGGAATCTGTAATAGGTGAAAAAATTGAGGGTGGGGGGTGGAGGGGGATGGCTGGAGGATTTGGGGTAGGGGGTACGCGGAAAGGAACCAAGCCAGCTGGGGGTACGCAGTCTGAAAAAGGTTGGGAACCACTGATGTAGACTAAGCAAAATTTTCCTTGGTACGTCACTAAGATCATGTGTTTAGCACAGTGATCTACGCAGGCCCGCAGCCATTTTTATTCTTGTACACTCTGATCCGACACACATTTCATTGCTTTATGCATACAGTACAGCATTGAACTGGTAGCCCCATCTATTAGCTTCAATATAAAATATTCATACTGGCTAAATGTAAATTGGTTCATTGATAGATGGCATTACAATAACTTGTTGCCTGCGCTGGGGAACGTTAGGGCAAACAAAGACGTTGTTCAATGCCCGCACTAGGGAATGGGTTAAGATAGAAGGCATTACTTTAAACTGGTGTGTTTCCCTGTTGGGAAGATATTATGATATAAGATGTTATGTCAGGGTTTAGTTGGACGTATCTTGTTTTCCTTGGCCAGTCAGCGGCATGGAGATGGAAGGTATGTTGAGTGGTATTCTTGAGAAGTTTGATTGGCGTAGGCTGCCTATTTAGTGGTGAATTAGACATATATATTCCGTTCACGATAGGTTTTCACCTGGATGACAGTTCGAAAATCATATGTTTAGGTTTTGGGTTGCCAACACTTGTAAAAGATCACTGTTTTGTTATAAATGTAAAGATCTTTAATTACCTGTTATGTTTTACATTTAAAATAACGTAAACTTAAGTTTTCTCATACTATTTCATTTTTTTAAATAATTTCTTTTTATCCAACTCGAAACAATATTTTAAACATAATTAAAAGTACTTATTTTTCGTTTTGGAACGTTACTGTTTTTGTGTAATATAGTGAACACATCAATATCTTTTAATACAGGCATCGTATTTACTTGGAAAAGAGAAAATTGTTGTCATTTTTTTACATACAATAAATGATTTTATGATTATTTTATCGTATTTTGAAATATTTAACTGAATAAAATATTTTCATCAACTGCGTGTCTGCATCATTGTAAAAAACTTGTTTCTATCATGTTCAATCATATGGCTTAGATTCGTTAGTCACCATTTCAAAGATATGTTCGTTAGAAGTTTTTGTGAAAGTGGTGTTAATTTTTTTTTAAGTGGAATAAAACTATAAATAAACTTTGTGTCCTACCTCAAATAAATATATAAATAATATTGGCCTAAATTACTGTGGTTAACTATCACATTAATATATTACAATCTGTTCTCATTACAGACATCCAAAGTGATAGATGTCAGCTGTTGGCGTAGTGATATATTAGGGATTATTTCTAGTAACATTTCGAGCTGTCATCCAGGTAAATTTAGCTCGTGAATGACTTATACCTGAGGTTTGTTTCCATAAGGGGGTGGTAAAGTTCTGTCCTGTTGTGGTTAAACATTTCTTCCTGCGAGGAGGACAAAGACATTAACTTATGAAATGTTGTTCTGGACAATGTATGAAAGGGGAGAATTGATTTTGATGGGAAGAGGGGGTGGCTAGAAATAAAAATGTATCACTGAACTGCTGTGTTCTCAGCAGGGCCATCAACCTGGGTGATTCTGATAATGTGTGTCCTAGTTGTATTCTGTATAAAATCCTCCCCACGATGTATAATAATAATAATAATAATAATAATAATATGCCAAAATACCAAACATAAAAAATTAAGTGGTAAACCCTTATCCCCCTTGTTACCCCATTAATGTATGCAAAAATAGTAGGTATACCTTCTACCCTTCCTATTCTTTTAATATTCTCTTATTTGCAAAAAAATGTTTTTTTGTTTTCCATGCAATTTAATGTATGTAGTTTATGAATTAACAAAATTAAATCAATCAAATTAAATAAAAATTATGTAGTAAATTAAGTTCTTATCACTTAATAAATTTAGGTTTATGTGTAGTAATAGTTCTGTTACTTAATATCTTTCATTTTTAAATGATTATTCTCATAAAAATTCCTGATTAAAGGGGAAACTCTATTTTATAAATAAAATAATGTTTTAGAAATAAGGGCATAAAATGGAACTATAAATTATTATTTTTTTTAGTAATTCTTTCGCTGTGTTATATCTTTGGCTGCATAATTGAATTGAGATTTTTTTTTTTCAAATATTAAAAAACTCTTTTGCTTACATTTTTTATTTAAATTTAATATATTAAAACAATCTTTTGTTTAGATTTTTTCAAAACATCATAAAAATAAAAACACTACATTTTACTGGGAAATTACCCTAACAATCTCTAACAATTACAAACCATTTTGTAGTCCCTATGGTGTGAAATATTTCAAAACAAGGAATGACACATAAGGCTGGTTTTCCCGGACATGCTGAACAGTAGAATTATGTCTGCTTCCTCTTACAGTCTTTGCACTCTGATAAACTCAAAGAGCAAACACATCACTCAGGTCTGCGAGACTTTTCTTCAAACTGTTGAATTAAGTGCTGTTCACTCAATCGTGCTTCTGGTAAAGAGTCTGATTTTCTTCCTCTTTTAGCAGACACTCACACTCGGTTGTAATTTAGCAACAGCCCTGCCATAATATAAGTGATTCGTCCATTGACAGTGGCGGTCTCGATCAAAAAATATCAAAGAAGACGGTAACACTTTATGTTTTTGTGGGGTATACCTGTAGTTTATTGACATCTGGTTGAATTTGTCTATACCATTCATAAATTTACTGTAATGGACCACCAATTAGGGCTTATCCAAAGTGCGGAAGCCATCTTCTCCCTCCTTTCTTAGAATGTACTTGCACTAATTCAGTGTCGGTATAATGTACCGTAGAGAGAAGGCTCACTCTCTCGGTATCTTGCCAAGTACAGGTCATTATACTTTGATTGGCATTCACCCAAAATGTTGGTTCATCACCCTTTTTCATTTTACATGATTGTGGCCTCATTTCAATAGGAAGGCCTTTTTTGTTTGACCTCACAGTTCCTCGTGCAGCATGTCCCTTGTTTTTAGTCTGTGAATAAAAGCAGGACTTGAAATAAAAGCTATCACAATATAGGCCCTATAATGGGTCCTTTTTTTCAAACCCTTTAGTGAGGTTCAAAATAACCCTTTCCCCTAATTGCTTAATATTATCTACTGGATCCTTAAATTGACCTGTGTACACATCAAATTTACAAAGGAACCCAGTTTTAATGTCACAATGAGACAAAAATTTGACACCCCACTTGGCTGAAGCTTTTGATGGCAGATATTGCTTGAGCCATACATAGTCTACCCTTGAAACGGAGCATGGTTTCGTCAACTGACAGTTGTGAACCAGGGGAGAAGTGTTCAAGGTAAGTATTCATTACAATTTCTATTAAAGAGATAATGTTGAAGATTAGGTCATAAATAGGGCTACCTAGTACAAGCTATTCCTCATTATTATTAAAATATAAAAAAGAACGTAACAGGAAGTACTTGTCCCTTGGCATAGCAAAGCAATAATTTGGTGTGTTATTAGCCAATGTGACACATTGAAATATTCTTCAGGAGATTTTTTTTACACATCCCTATTCCAATTTCAAGGACAACCATTGCCTGAATGTCTTCTGCATTACAACCATTCCAAGTATTAAATCTATAATATGGAGGAAAATCATGCGTTTGTCAAGAAACTGTTTAGAGAATACCTCAGTTTGTTCTGCTTTATGGATAAATACTGACCCAGGAAAATGTTTTGAAAATTAAGTGTTAAATCCTGCAATGTCACCAATTAATTTTGCTTTTGACTGCAGTGAATTTCCCAGGACTAAATCAACATGAGGCTCCATGAAGCTGATGGTGTTTCAATTTCTTTTTCTTGTACCTCATCACACTCACTACTTGAAACGTCACTTGAATTTATCATTAAAATCACTAAATTTCCACTCCGAATCAGAATCAGCAATTAAAAGTCTTGTTACATCTTCATATGCCAAGTTTTATCTGTTAGACAAAGCCATGTTTACAAGCCATAAACATAGAACTTATAAGAGCAAACACTTCACATTACTTTCAACAAATGTCATTAGTTAACTTGTTTACAATTCCTGCTAAAATGTGATACCTGCAATGGCAGGAAGTTTGAGCTCACAATAACGCCAGCTCTGTGTAAATTGACGCATAGCACACTGTGCATAAATGCAAGCACCACAGTGAAAGAGTTAAAAGTTAGACTCAATAAGAACCTTTATTAACCTAAAAATGTATATCAATTACTGTTCTGGTTCCTAGCACTTTTTTGGTTTCTGTTTCACTTCTAGTTCCTTAAAAATAGCTGTTAATTTTATTGGTTCTGGTTCTGGTTTGATTCCCTGTTTTACACATTCCAAACAAATCAATTTTTTTAAGGTAAGGATATATAAAAAATGTTGTAACCCACATAGGGGGTCACACAGTTTAAGATTTGACAATGGCTTAGAGGTTTGAATTCTGGTCAGATGTACTGAGAATCTTCTAAGTGTTTTACTACATTTACTCCCTGCTTATGCAGCCATAATACCTATAAATTATACTTTCCTCATTCCCATGACGTGTGTATTTGTGAATAGCCTATATGGGTAGTAAGACGCAATCCAGACAAAAAAAAGATTCTAATAATATTAATAATACTTAGCACTGCATCTTCCCATTCGGGCTACACGCAAAAAAAAAATCTAACCTTAGTTCAAATGTTAATTACAATATAATTGCCTACCTCTAATATTATGTGCGAAATAAAGTACATTAAGCAACATATAATATAATGTGTAATAAATAAAATGATAGAATTGTAAAAGAACAAAGCACAACTAAAAGTAAAAACACTAACACATGTTTACACTCACTCCAATATTTTGATGCTCTTATAGTAATAAGTTAGCTTTCTGTTCAGTCTTACTAGTACTTCCTGTGGAATATGCAATAAGAACATTGAAATATTGAAATGTCTATAAATGTGTGTTAAGTGTTTATACTTTTATTTGTGCCTTATTTTTATACAATTCTATCATTTCATTTATTATATATATATATATATCTTTTTTTACATCCATTACTGTTTCTAGCCTGTGGTATGGGTCAGTTTTTTATTCAAGCCATATATTTTCCACAACCACCTAGCATCTACTACTACTTCCTGAGGAAGATGCTATAATAGCATCGAAATATTGATGAGTGTAAATATGTGTTAGTGTTTTTACTTTTATTTGTGTTCTACCATTTTCCTAATATCCTATCATTTTATTTATTACTAATGATATGAATAGCAATATGAATACAAATTGTTATAACTATTTACCATCAGAGTTGGTGTTGCAAGACTGATACTTGGATATATTTCTGCTTATTGAACAATGCTTCAATGGTATTTATATTATTTCTAAGTGCATCTTTACTCTCAATAAAAGCTTCTTAGAATGTTTGTCTTTTTTGATATGGACAAAAGCATAAACTTTTATGCTATGCCATATAATTAGATTTTCAGCTGTTTAAATTTAGTGTTTTCTACATTATAACCAAT
Organism: Timema monikensis; assembly: GCA_902151445.1. Classification (NCBI taxonomy): domain Eukaryota; kingdom Metazoa; phylum Arthropoda; class Insecta; order Phasmatodea; family Timematidae; genus Timema; species Timema monikensis. The sequence goes on along the minus strand of CABFVZ010002380.1, from coordinate 22,803 downwards.
GTATTAGTATATATAGTGTTGTATAAAATACTAATGTAAACAGTAGATTAAAATAACTTCAATATTCTACTAAATTTAAGCATTTTTTAGAAATTGTAGAGTAGTAACTATCACCATACCTTTGACCTTGTTCCAAACTAATCCAGTCTCATCTCTTGAAGCAAAGGCTAATTACCCACCCACACTTACGCAAAGAAGACTAAATAGGATGACCAAACTTCGTTTTAGTGAAGTAAGCTAAGCTACTCAAAAATATTTCACTCATTTAAAATTAATCTACTAGCATATATCAAAATTAATAGAAAATAAACTGATTACTATTACTATATAAAATACATGCTACAATGCACCACACAGACTTTCTCACTACTTTTTTCTAAATTATACTAATAACTTGTAAGATATGTAAAACGAAATAATATATGTTGCTATAGAAACATAATGGTAAAAAAAGAACATTGCATTTCCTCAATGTTAGGTTGGATCAAAATAGCGAAAGCATATTGCTAGTCGCGTAGCTGGGGGGGNGGGGGGGGGGGTGAAGGGAGACACCACCCCAAGTGCTATAAGAGGGTGTGGGTTAAGGGGGAATATGAGTGTAGGATTAAAAATTATATATCTTTTGTTAACTTAAAACATGATTTCGTTGAAACAATCTATTATTAGGAACTTCATTTCGATATTAAAGAAAAATTAATTTTTTTTCTTATTAACATAAATAAATATACAATTAATCTATAATAATGGATACCTGTTTTCATTTATCCTGTGAGGAATCACGCATTCTCTCACTAGCCATCACTATAGCAAACACAAAATTGAATGGCATTTCGAAGGTTACGTTCACTATCTTGAGCTTGAATTTTTTTCCCCTCAATCTTACAATATGCTGACGGTGCCTGTTGACTAAACTAAAAGTTAATCATTCTTATTTATTGTGTTTTTTTTTAAGGTAAATGTAATGTAACAATGAAATAAAGTAAACTCACTGGTGCCCATTTTCAGAAGAAGAGGGAAGAAAGATGACTACAAGCTTCAAAAAGTTTATGAGAACTTTTACTAAAAAAAAAAATCAAATTTCAGTGTCCAAATAGTCCAGAGAATAAGCATTTTAATTATGGTCAGGAAATGGATGTAACTAGCAATGAAATTTATGATAAACATACTGAGGATAACGATGCAAGTATTTTAATTTTTCAAAGTGCAGTTGTCAGATTCAGTTGGTGTCAAGGCTATGTATGGTGTTTCACCTTTAAATCTTGGAATTAAAGATGAACAAGACAATATAGATCGTGCTGCTCTACAAGAAATGTGAGCTTGGCCAGCCAAAATACCTCGATCATTATGTGATTTAATGGTAAATAAAGCAACATGTAAAGGGCAGAACAAGAACAGCGATGATCCTTAAACAAATATTGATTTGAAAAAACCTTGCAAAATAGTGAGATCATCAACCGTGCTATTATATGTTTTTCTCTAACTAAAAATATTTCTTTTGCGTTTGTTGCACCTTGTTCTGTTCTCACAAAAGAACTATAAGACCAGTTTCAGTAGTGAAAATGGGTTGTCGATGTGACAAAAGTTAAATCATCATATTCAAGATAATGTTTAAAAACGAGGCGGCCCAATGGCTAAATAATTTTCTAACAAAGGAAATTGATAAAACTAAAGAAAAAGGAAAAATAAACTACTAGGAGTAAATTTGATGAAGATAGCCCACCTGGAGAGAGAAGTATCCAATGCACAAAGGTGACATCTTCCTTTCTTTTGTCTTCTCTAGTAGAAGTATTCACACACACATTTTAACACAAATAAAATAATATTTCAGGATGTTGCCTTTATCAAACACAAAGAAAGAAAGAAGAGAGTACAAATAACACAAACACTGGATTACTCCATTTTGAATTTAAAGAAAAACTGTCAGAAACTCATTGTGTGAACGGTTTTTGGGAGTAAAGATAAATTTCTTGCCTATGGTTAGTATTTATATAGACCTATTTAATAATAATAATAATAGTAATACTTTAAATAATAATAATAATAATTTGAAAAATGTTAATCTTTAGAGATAGAAAGAAACTATCTCTTGTTGAGGCCTGGTGGTAGTCTTGATTAGGTAATCCATTGGAGGGGCCAGTTCCCACTGTTTGTGAAGTGCTCCTAATATTTTGGTGGTGTAGCAGGTTTGAAAGTTCTGGTTGTGGGTACCAGGATCATGAAAGTAGCTCTTCTCATCACTGAATTTTTAAAATGTATGGGATTGGAATATTCTTTAAACAAAAGGAAAATTATTTATGCTTGTCTTAAGCAACAACTTAATAAAGTAGCTAAGACATGGAAAAACATCCTCGGACAGGTCAGTGCCACTTTGGAACTCTTGCACAACTAAATTTGATCTTGTCATGAGATCTAATTTGGATTGGTCTCTGATACATAAAGATGTTTATCATATTATTTCAGCATGTAAGAAGGCTAAGTACTTCAGTTAACAATTATATTTGATACAACTCCAGACACTGCTTGTTTAGAACAAATGTCTCAGATCACATTTGTCGAGATTAAAATTAATCAAATTCGGTAAATATCAAGGAAGCCTTTTTAGACATAATTCCGTTACAAGTGAAAACAGTGGAGGGGGTCACAGAATAAATACAAAATATAAACCAATGAAAGATGGTTTGGATCTTGATTGTAGAGGTCACTCATATGACAATCAAGCAACAATGGCTGGTATCAATTCAACAGTTCTAAAAGAGAATATTAGATTTAAATCTACTAGCTTTGTTTGTTCCGTGTGACAACCATTCACTTAATTTGGTTGGAGTTCATGCGACTCAGGTGAATGTTCAAGCAGTGGCTTTTTTGGGAAAGTAGAACATCTATTTACCTTCTTTTCCAGATGAAATGTCCTTAGAAAGTTTGTAAAAGGACATTGTGACACCAGATAGAATTCAAAAGCAGAATGGTGAAGAACTGGACTTAACACCTAAGGGATTGCTACAATACATTTCTTCAATGGAATTAGAAGCCTATAACACACTAGCATTACAAATGTTATATCTTTACCAGTCTCTGCAGCATCTTGTGAAAGATTGATTAAGTCTTATCTACTATCAATTAGGTCTTAATATATTATCAAATCTGGCAATACTTTGATTCAAACACTTCATTGCTACCTCTTGACAATATAATGATATAATAACAGAGTTTGCAACAATCAAGGCCAGAAAAGCTAAATTTTAAAATATATTATTTTTATTTGTTACTATAAATCTTTTCCTCTTGAAGTTTTAATATTAACATTTACAGTTTTACATTCACAAGACATTACTACAGTATTCAGAATTAATTTGCCTAACACCAAGGGGAAAAGAAAGCAAATAGATCTTACATTATAAATTCATTGTTTATATATCAAAAATAATAAAACTTTTATATGGGATATATATTAGACGGATACATATATACCTATAATTGGACCATGTTATGCATTAACAAACCAAGCGGCACTTTCATGAAACTGAGAAAATCACAGTTATGCCAAAAAAACAACGTGTATTAAATTCCATGTTCATTTTGGTGTAAAATGTGTATTTTAAAGAATTTATTATTTTCAATGAATTTAAATTTATTTTAAAAAGAACACATGTTTTTCATTAAATTTTATCTAGGTCAATTTATGCTTTTTTAACTTAGGTGGAAGATGGAATTTGTAACAACAGACCAAACCTCAGATTGGTGGTAAGTCTGTTGATCCAAATTTTAAAGTGGGCATTACATTATACCACTGCATACAACAAAATGTTATGTTTTATTGAAATTAAAATAATAGTTTTACACAACCATGGACTATTGTACTAATTTAACCTGATTTAGAAAATATATTATTTATGTTCAACTTCAAAATCCAAACCACTGTCTTAGCAATCAAAATCATCTTCAATATTTTTATCTGCAAACAGTTTTTTCTAGTGTGGTTTTGCATCAGATGGTATCAGGTTATCAGTTGTATCATACTTCTAATGTCATCTAGTTTGTGTTTGGATATAGGTTTTCCTGAAAGCCAAAGCGGAACCAAACATTTTGAGAAAATCTACTGTAGCTTAATTTGTTCAAGCTGTTTTCTCACTATGTTGACCTCTTGTTTGTCATGATTAAAGACAGGACTCATGACTACACTGTAAGGTTTGTCTTTCTCTATTACTATTTCACATGTTTTTAACCACTTGATACTTGGACCAACAATACTTTTTTTCTGTTAACTATCCTTTCCAAATTAACTGTCTCGATGCATTGATTGTTTTCCATGCACTTATCGACTAATTTGTTTCTCTTACAGTTCAACATGACTTGCATTTAGTCTTCTGGAGTGTAGGCCTACATATGTTGCTGCAGTTTCAACACATACTCATTATTCCCAAACTGAGTAATTCGGTTGGAAACTGTGTCTGTGTATAAGGAAACGCATTGTAATTGTGTTGAGATTTGAGTGATCAGGCAAGATAGGTTTTAATATCAGTAGTATTTTTATATTGTGGTTCTGCCCACTGCAAGAATCAGACTAAAATATAAGTTCTTTAACACAACTGATTTTCAAGATATTTTTTTAAGACAAGATCCAACTTCCTGAGCTTCTTGACCTGCCTCACCTTCAAGCCACACCTAGCAGTAGTCTTTATTATTGGCTCCAGAGTAGATTTCACAGTTATAAAGCCAAAGCTGTCTTTTATATTTTTAAAAACTATCTTGGTAGGTATTATTGGCATAGATAGAGTTATCTGCATTTCAAATATAGTAACTTTGATAGTAGTATTGCCCTTAGCTCTTTTTAGGTCATATTTCATTAGATCCTGAGCAGTGTTTGTCTCTAATTGAGGGCTTCTCAGCTTTTCTTCAATCTCCTTTTTGAATAGCAGCCTCCATTTGGGCATTTAATGAATCACATTTATTACAAGTTTCCTTGCATAGTTTTATTTTCAAATTGAACTTTGAACAAAATACTTTTTTTGGCATAACAAGTGAAATAGGGTCTTGATACATGTGTTTGTATGTTTCATACATTACAGATACTGTAACATCACTTGGTAAATTCTAAAGTCTGTTCACGTTAGGAATTGTTTTCTGAAAGGTCTTTTTCCCTACCAGAAATCTATTTATAGTAGGATATTGGTAGGAAAAAAGACCTTTCAGAGAGTAATTTCTACCGTGAATGGAGTATATGTATCAGTGTTGCTTTGTGCATAGTGTGACTTGTATTTTGGAAATTTGTTTATATGATTAACAATTTCCTCATCTTTAATTTGGTATCTTTATCCTGCCTGTCCCCTGTAGTCTTTTATTATTCTGGTACTTTGACTCATGAACTCGGCAGATAGAAATAAGTTTGTTTATTAATTTATTTCCCACCTAAATTATACATGCACTCTTGTGAAATGTAATTTTTGTGATTGTGTGTTTCTCTTTCTAATAACTTTCTTCTTCAATACTGTACTAGCAATATCTTATGTTTTTGCTTGGTATGTTTCAAGTGACCAAAATTTATCAAATTCTATTTTTCTTTCCTCCAATCTCAATTTTTTATTACATTGACAAATACAGTGATATTCTTTTAACTCTCTCGATTCAACATTTTTGTTTTGTTGATAAATGTATGGTTCCTTTCACAAAACAATATTATTCATCTAATAATATCACTCCAATTCTCCACATAGCCCAGCAAATAATAGTTTCCCTTACTGGTTTTGCATCAATAGACCAAGTGCAGGAAATGTGGCGCTTGGTCAATTGTTACAAAACTAAAATGTTGGGTTGAAATATACATTGAAAATAGGAGTCTTTGAACTATTGCTGCATTTCTAAAATCTGATTTTAGAGCACTGGTGGGGGATCCAAACGTCTATAGAGGCCAGCACATTGCACATGGAGCAATAATCATTTGTTCCAAAGTAGATTGATATTTTAGCTAAAAGATGGCAGTGCTAACTCCATTTTTTACATATTGGCGCTTAGTCTTTAACTATAAAATAAACAGTTTAATGCAATACAAAGCCCAATTTAAAATTCCTTTTTTTAAATTTAGACCCTGAGATCTCTTAAACAACTAAATCGTCCTCCTGAGCTATGTCACAACAAGTGATGTTTCGCCAATAAATTTGCAACATCCCTCACTTTCAATGCTCACACTTTGGATCCAGTAGTAGAGGTAGCCTAATATTGTTGTACTTCAAGCCTCTTTTACAAAATCTTTTGTACTGGCCAAAATCGGATTGATAATTCTCTTCCCTCCTGATTTTCACATCTTGATTTTCTGAAGATCTTTCCAAGAAAAATCTTTTTGTCGGATTAAATTGAAAATGCCACCTACCAGGAGGACGTACGGTTTGCAAAAATGCACTTTTCCAGTCATAGCTCTTGTTTGCCAATAGTAAAACTGTCTCAAAATTTGAGAATATGTCCATGTATTCTTCAAAAGTTATGCTTATGTTCTGTTTCTTAATCTCCTTTTCTATTCTCCCAAATACTTGATCTGAGGGTAGGAACGAATGGCAATTATAGGAAAAAGTATTAAATTTCTTTAACAGTCCTGGGTAATTTTTTTCAAACCACTTACCTAGCATACTCATCATAAAGTATTTTTTTTTTGACCTTCGAATTTATCAGAGGCTAGCCGGATAGTTTTTACACTTTCTGGAATATCAAGGTTGCTTAGGCAGTCGAAGACGGCCAAACTGACAAATTTCATTGGCATTTTTAGCGTATTGATTTCCCTCTCAGTGGTAAATAAATATGTTTTATTTCGTTTATTTAGATTTAGAATTACCACAACAATTGTTAAATTATACTTCTACAATTGGAAAGAGTGATAGGTGCTTTGGTCAGGTACTCGAGGCAATACCTGGTTCTTCTGACAGTCAAATGAGATTGCCAACAGATCATTATGTTTTTCCTTTGAAAGAAAGTAAAAGGCCTTAATCTTTCTGTTAAAGGTATGCACGTGGAGAATTCGTCAGTACTCAAACTGCCAAATTCAATATTGAATTATGGGGCGAAAATAAGATTGTTTCACTTTCACCTCCTCATTTACCGTTTAGTTGTCATACAGCATCCACATTTTTATAATGTTTAACTCAGAGCTTAAGTTCATTCAACAGCTAATCTTACTTCAAAAATAATTACTTTCAATGGCATCAAACTTATTAATTAAGTCTCCTCATATAGTTTCAGCTTTCGATCTCTGCTTCTCCTTTCCTTAGGCATTTCCCTGCAGTGAAAATGTCGGGAAATTACTCCATCAACACGGGCTCTTGAAATCCAAAGTGTGTCTAAGAACACCTTTTGGCACACTGGTATGCACTCTTTGGTCAAATGCTTATAAATAAAATACTTCACTGACATTGATCTAGCGCCCATAGTTTTATCAACAAGTCTTGTATTTTTGGGCGCAAACGGCTCTGTGTATTTCAAAATAAACGAATCTTGTTTCAATTTCAGTTGGGAAATTTTTACCGAATTACAATAAAATTTGGCATGAAACTTTTGTTGGTCCTGAAGGGTTAAGGCCTTGCACTTATAGGCTCCTTGTTTTTTCCCTTGATTGCAATTTAGTGGTTTTGGGGGACCAGAAGGGCCATGCCTGTAAATAAACCAAAAACATTATGTAATGATTGTCGATATTTTAAAGAAACTACAAGTCTAACTTTTTTTTAAATTCATAACCAGATGACTCAACCATAATAAAGGAAAGACACTAATTACTAAAATCTCTAAAGTATTCTCGTTTAATTATTTATTACTGTAGTGGTTCCAATCACTGCCTAAATGCACCAGTTATAAACATAACCTAAAACCTACCTCTGTTTTTTTGTTTAGACCTCTTCCACATATCTTCATTATGTGGTATTTTTCTTGCTGTCTCGGGTCGACTAGATAAAACTCCATTATAACACACTTCCAATAAACACTAACATATTATAAAACACTAATTATATAATTTATGTACAAATAATTCCAACAATCTGTGTTTTGAAGACTGTTGCTAGGATGTGCAGTAGTAAACAGCATCTGATGTATCTGGTTTTGAAAGTAAAATTCCTACATGTCTTGCTTTGAAACTAACCCTTCATTTCATAATTTAAAAACAACATCTATAGTGTTTTGAAAGTAAAGGGTTTATTAAGTTGCAGAGGTCGATGTTGACTTTAAAAAAAAATCATAACCTGAAATAGACCAAATGAGTGATGCACCTTGTTTTGATTATGCACGACTCAACTGTATTCCAACCCCTGGACTTATTTTTACTTGATCAGCTCGACAATAATTCTAAAAGTAACAAAGTTTGGAGTTGCTTTACCTTAAATGAAAATAAAAAATAAATATTTAAAATGTTAAAAAATATCTAATAAATGTAGAAATGTTATCAAATGTATAAAAGAAAATAGAGTAAAACTTTTATTTAATTTTAATGTTGATTTAAATGCTTGCAAAAAATCAGCTGTGTGTGCTCTTAACCAGCATTGCCAACTCTAAGATATTACACGTACCTGAAATGTATTGTATTTTGCTCAGCAGGAAACTTTGTTTGTGTACAGGATTAGATATAGGGGTTTTCAAGCATTTAATAAACATGCAAGAATAATATGCTCCAAGGACTCCAATCATATTCTATTCAAAATCAATCGCACCACACATTGACCCTACTAATATACCAAACTATTAATTTGAATAAAACACCAGCCCTGATTCTATAGTTGTATCAAATTAAAATAACCTAGATCTTTAAAAAGGGCTTAAAATTAAATTAAAATTATTTTTATAATTATTATATGCAAAAATGATTAGTACAATTTTAATTAAACTAAATATAATAGTTTTACAAGTTCAAAGATGCATAGTTAAACCCAAGTATATACTTTTAAAGTAGCATCAACTTAACTAAAGTTCAAAGATTTTGATCTGCTGAAGACGTCTCACCAATATCCAAAAACTCAAGAACAGTTTTCAGAAAGTTAATATTTTGTTAATTTAATAAATGCTAAATAATAAAGTTTTTAATTCAGAGTACAAATTATTTAATTTAGAAACACAACACTTATAATCAACATATATTTTATAATTCCTTGGCCTACACTTTTTTTTTACTACAGCTAATTAATCGATCTCAAATAAAATTCAGTTTTATTCTTTATTTTCTGATTGGGTACTAGAAGTTTGAACAGTATAAATCTGACGGTTGTCATCCAAAACGGCATATCATCTGTTGGTTCAAAATGCTGTCATGAAGCTCCATTATGTTTAATACACTAGCTTGTTAGCAGACACCCGTTTATTGTTGGGGTTATCAGACTATTTCAGACTTTTACTTTCACCAAATTTACTTTACTAAAAACTCGTTCACAATCAGCATTTGAATGAGTAAATGACAAAGCTGCTAGTGCGAAATTAGGAAGTATGGGAAACACAATATCATCTGTATTATTTTTCAAATTTAGTGCCGCCGCCCAAAATGTATCATCTTCTTGATATTTTTCCATTTCTTACGTAATTGAAGAAATTGGAAGCTTGCGCCAATCATCATCAATTTGTTGAATCCTTTGAATATCTTCATTTACTACTATTCTATGCAGACTCATAACGAGAGGAAACACTGAAGAAGCTGTTTCCCTTACTTTGTTTGAAATTGCTATTTTTAAGGTTAATAATGAAAGTGTGATGTTTCCAAAAGCATATCTCCTAATTTACAAACATCCCGTTTTCAAAAAATCCCCACATTTACTGTAAAAATCTTGAATACAAAGCTGGTTAGCAAGAATTTCCAGCTTCGTCTGAATTTGTTTCAATACCTCCACTCCTAGATACATTTGACCATCACGGATAAACTTCTCCATTATTTGGATCAATTTTCATCACTTTGGTCTCCAAAATATATGCACGCTCCATGTAACATAAAAGCATGTATTTATTTGCTAAGACCATTTTATTGTGAAGATTTCTAATAACTACTATGCTGCTATGAAAGTACTTATTTATTTCGGTAAACTTTGGCAACACCCATGACAAAAATATGAAAAATAATTTTATGTACAGGTCGTTAAGGCATTTATGGCTTTCTTTCACAGCTACCAGCAAGATGGTCTAGTCCAGTGGTTCCCAACCTTTTGTGGCCCATCTCCCCTTTCTAGAGGTTGACTAACACCTATCGCCCCCTTTTCATTTTCATTGTATGCCTTATCGGGATTTTATTATGTTTTAAATATATTTCAAGGCCCTAATGACCTCGATGTGTCGATGGGCCTCTAAACTACAATAATAATAATATTTATGTGGGGATAATATAGGGGGTAGGTCACAGATGCATTCGATTCATATTTTAGATTACAGTGGCTGAGAAACTAGTATACTAGTTGAGAAGTCAAGTGATTAAAAATAAATATGTACACCATACAACACAAGTTTAATTTAATATTCTTATTACAATTTTATGCTTAAATTTAAAACACATTTGAATTAGTATTTTTTTATTTTATATCCATTCATGTAGGCCTATGTTGGGACCAATTATTGCTTTTTCTTTAGCTTTAATCTCTATGAATATTGTGTATTCATGAAATATGAGTTTAATTTAATTATCTTAGATTGACCATTATAGGACCCAATACAATCATTTGAAACTATGTTTTAAAAAAAATTCATGTTTCAAATCATTACAAAAGGTCAATTTCATTTTTTAATAGTTGGCTTTAGATGTTTGTTCAAAAGTTGTATGTGAAATGGTTTCCATTGCAGATTTGGTAAGACTTAAAAGTTGATACAAAGAAGAAGGCAGGTGTAATCGCCGACAATTTGCGGAGGACCTCCTCCAGAAGAGATAATGACCGATGTCCAGAAAAGAATTGTAAGTTTGTTTGGACAAGTATCTGTAGAGGGCATCGAGTCAGCAGTGTAAGTCAGTGTATGTTTAATGACAAAATAAAATACTTTACTTACATTGAAATTTAAATATATTAAGCATTTTGATTTTTTAAAAAGATGGAGATCAACTATTTACTGTTGTCTGGTATAAGACATATAGACCATGGGTTCATTTTTATGATTACAGACCCCTCAACATATTGCCCAATATGTCCACATACCCCCTTCACCAGATTGTCGAAATCATCATAACTTGTCCTATTAGGTAGCAGTATGACTTAAAACTATGTAAATACCTTGGTTTAACTTTACATATTGATATAAGGAACAGAATAGATAAAAGCTTTGGTAGATACATCACTCTCACCATAAACTAGACTGTCAATAACAGGAAGATTGAGGCACAAATCCCAGCCAGGTGTACTGAGAGTGGTTTTCCATAAATAGTATCCCATTATTTCTTCACACTAATGCAGTTACACTTCCTCTATATTCAACCTTCTTAATACCCAACAAATTAACATAACTAGCACATATGCATAACTTGAGTGGGTAGTAACATGTGGTGATTAATAAATTCAACACATAAAAGAAAATCGTAATAATATCTTTTACTGATAGAAAACCCGCAAATCATTAATACACAAGTTAACTAGAAATAGTGAGATTTTTGCTCATTAGTTCCATACCCCGGTTTCATGGTCAGCTCACTACACTTTTACTAGACTCCAGGGTTACACAGCACTTCGTGCCGACGCACTCTCGCTAAGTAACTTAGTACGTTTCATAGTCAAGATAGTTTGGATTGTTTTAGCCACTCGAAGCAATAGAGAGCTTGGTCGAGGAAGTTCGTTTCTGTCCGTAATATTGGTGACGTCACGCCAGGCAGCCAATGATAATGCGTGTAATTAGTGACGTAGGTATAACAAACCGAGAAAGAAATCACTTGTTGTCAACATGGACAAAAGAAGAGCTTATGATCGCTTTACTGCCAACGAGAGAGAAATATTATTCGGCCTTATTAATTCTAAATCAGCTGTCATTGAAGATAAAAGAACTTCGTTTTCTGTCCTAATGGCAAAGAAGAAGAAAGCTTGGCAAGATATCGCAGATGGCTTCAATTCTTACACTGATGTGACACATGTAAGTACAGAATACGTTTCGGAAGTATGTTAGGTTTACTTATATTCTGATGTTTTTAATTCCTTGAGATATTTAGTATTACTTAATATTTACTTCTATTTACTATGATAGTTTCCTTGTCTTTTAATTTGCTGATATCTTACAAGATGTTCCAATAGTTCAATCTTCTACACAACATACCTATCAAGACGACATCAATGTTATTAAGGACAATTTCAATAATGGATAAAAACACATAATGTATTTACTTTATATAATCATATCATTATATTTGATATAAATAACCATAGGCCTAAGCCCTAATTCTTACTATATCAGTATAAAACTGTTGGTTAACACAACTTGTTTACAGTCAGGCCTAGGCCTAAAGCATTATTTATTTTTCAAAGTAAGACATATTTATTTTATTTAGATCTTTAAATTTTTGCTAACAGTTAACAAAATAAATCAATGCTTATTTTTACACACAGGCATAGGCCTAGCATTTTTTTTAAATCGTGTTTTATTTCCTTCTAGGCCTGCAGTAAACAGTCAATACTAAAAGCATTAGTAAAAAGCAAGATGGCGGACGATAAAGAACTCGCGTATTGTGGTGGGTGCAAATTGTTTATAAATGAAGGTGAAAATTTGATAGAATGTAATGGAACCTGTAAATCTTGGTTTCATTTATCGTGTGTAGGAATATCTAATTCAAAATTCAAGCAACTTTGTAACAACTGGCCTAAAGCATTATTTATTTTTCAAAGTAAGACATATTTATTTTATTTAGATCTTTAAATTTTTGCTAACAGTTCACAAAATAAATCAGTGCTTATTTTTACACACAGGCATAGGCCGAGCATTTTTTTTAAATCATGTGTTATTTGCGTCTAGGCCTGCAACAAACATATTAAGTCAATAATCGTTCCTTTTATTAGGGGGAAACCTTACAGACATAACTCTTAGGCCTAGCGTTTTTTTAAATAAAATATATCCATTTGTCCTAGGACTGCAGTAGCAACTATATAATAAAGTAAATAATCTGTACTTCTTACAATCATAACTAGGCCTGCCATTTATTTAAGTTAAACAGCTAATTATGTTTATTTGAATTTAACTACATTTTCAAACATTTCACTAAATAAAATATAATTGCATCTATTCACACACAGACATAGGCCTAGAATTTTTTAAATAATGTGTTAGTTTGTTTTAGTTCTGCATTAACAAATCGACGGCCTATTTCTAATACCACGTATCTCCAAACAGGTCAATTTTCAGGAGAGACAAAAAAGTGATTATAAAATCACTACCGTTTCTAAATTAGAACCACTATTTTTTTATATATATAGGAAAATTGTTTGAATTCATTTCTAAGAAGCCCTTATAAATTTTGTGTGTTTGACATGCTAAATAATTAGATTTAGTAGCTACGTGGTATTAGACCAATTTTATTTGGAGATACAAGGTATTGAACAATACCAACCATGAGATACATTTAAATTGTAATAATACCTTTTACGAGATGCGTTGTATTATTCAACCACTTGCTTAGGAATAGGAATAGATTATTGTATTTGAAATTAAAATTTTTTATTACTGAAGAAAAATAGTAGATACAATATAAAAATATTTATTTATGAATTACAGAATCTTTTCCCTTAGTTTCTTTTATTCATTTTTGTCTTCTTCATTGTTTTCAATTTTTGGCCTTGTTGGCTTATAGAATCCTGTTGAGTCTTTTGGTGAGGTTTTTCTTTCAGCCTTGGCAGATTGTCATAAAAAGATGAAAATCAGCTGATATTACTGGTTTCAGTTCCTGTAAATATGTCCACTTTTTTTCCTGGGATTGCCAGGCGTTGCTTGAAGAGTTTTGGTATTATTCCATTGAAAGGTTTCTTTTCTTCAACTACTGTGGTTCTTCGCGGACGTAGTGGCAAGTCTTCAAATTCTGTATCAAAATCTAGTTGGAACTGAATTTGTCGGTTAGGTTTGTACAACAAACCCCTAAGATTTGCCACAGTTGGATCAGATTTTTTTGATCTTGGTCGAATACTGGTAACAAACTTCAAGACAGTGTAGTCAAGGAAGAAATCGTGAGTCACGTACTTGACTTCATAGGGAAAAGGGTTCGTTCTCGCTTCTTGTGAGTGTTTAACGTACTCAAATGGAACAAAAATGTATTTTCCTTTAATTTTTCTTTCAATCATTGCATGCACGCTGTCACACTCCATTTGTGTATAACCTTTATGCAGAAACTTATGAGTAATTACAACATTATGAATCATAGCAAAATTAATTAAGGCATTTGACAATACCGCATTCACATTTTGATAACCACACCCATCACTGTAAATAACAATAGGTCGCTTTGATTCTAAGCAGTATCTGGACAAGTAATCAATTAGACAAGTGGCAAACACCGGAGCGGTGAGATCAGCCTCAGCTTCATTAAACCAATAACAGCAGCAATTATGTGTTTCAAGATTATAAATTGTAAAGTTGTGACAAGACAGCTTGGTTTTATAGTAAAAAGCACTAGCTTTAACAAAAGGTGCACATTTTACTGCCTGGAGATCCATTGTTAGGCAGTAGATTTTCTTCTCTTCAGCTTGCATTTTATCGCTCTCTTTTTCTGCTCTGATTCGATCCTTAATCAAAACATGATTTTTCCAAGTCTCTTCGTCCAAGTTTTTGATCTCATATTGATAGCATACATTATATCTATCTTTCCTGGGAGCGAAAAAGCCCAATTCTTTTCACCAAACACAGAATCAAAAACAAAGGAAGAGTAGGTTGGTATCCCTTCTTCCTTCTATTTTTTTAATGTATTCTCTGTACAAGTTAGCTTTTGATTCAAAATGAGCTTCAAGGTACAACTTATTGGATTCTCTTCGGCAGTAATAAGAAGGCATTTTAGGCAGTTTTTCAAGGTAATCCTTAAGGTTAATCAGTCTTTAGTCCAGCTATCTGGGTGTATTTCTTGAGGGCCTCCTTCTTTTGTTTCCGTTATTCGACAGACTACCAGAATCATCCTGTGTTTTTTCTTCAGCTGCAGCTACCCTTTCAAAGGGAAGCTCATCCGCATTTTTCTTAACCCAATTGTTTACCATCCATTCGTTAACACCTAAAGTACTCAGGAAAAATGTTTTACATTATTATTATTATTATTATTATTATTAATCGTGTTTAGAGGCCCATCGACACACTGAGGTCATTAGGGCCTTAGCATTATATAGATACTTAGTAAAATCTCCATAGGAGAGAGAAAGAATATTCACCTGTTTATATAAAAAGGTGAAGAGACAATATAAAAATACAATATAAAAAGAATAGATCTCAATATGAGAGAAAAAAATTACAACTTATTGGATTCTCTTCGGCAGTAATGAGAAGGCATTTTAGGAAGTTTTTCAAGGTAATCCTTAAGGTTAATCATTCTTTCGTCCAGCTCTATGGGTGTATTTCTTGACGGCCTCCCTATTTTGTTTCCGTTATTCGACAGACTACCAAGATCATCCTGTGTTTTTTCTTCAGCTGCAGCTACCCTTTCAGAGGGAAGCTCATCCGCATTTTTCTTAACCCAATTGTTTACCATCCATTCGTTAACACCTAAAGTACTCAGGAAGAATCTTTTACAGACATTGAGGCGTTCATATTTTTGCGTTAGATGGTAGGTCAGTGTAGAATTTCGGCGGGATTTCTTATTTGGGTGTTTCTTATTGACAGTCTTTTGTTTTGTACAGCTTAGTTGTACGAGACCAGATACCAACATTTGTTTCTCCCCCCCAAGGCAAGTTCCAGAATTTTTGAAACATATTTTCTCTGTCTCCTTGTGTGAAAACCTTGCATTTTCTTAATTTACTTGCATTGCATACCTTTGAATTACACATAGGTCCCTCTTTCGTTCTTACTTTTAATTTAAACTTCTTTTCAACAGGAATTTTCCATTCTCTTTTATCCTTGTATATCCTACATACTTCTTCCCTTTCATCCTTGCGAGTTTTATTTTATGTTTCTCCCATGACCCAGGTGAAGATTTTTTTTTTTCTTTTTTTCCCCCCTCTTTCTGATGGTGCTTCTGAAGAAAGGTCTCTCATGGTTGCAGGCTTGTCTAATCCAAGTGAATTGTCATCTATTACTTTAGGAATAACATCAGAGCTGTCTGTTGGTCCCTTATAGCTGTTAACTATTTCAGTATTTGTCTGTAAAGAATTTTCTCCAATTGGTGCAGGTTCATCTAAATCAAATGAATTGTCATCAAATCCATCAGGTATGCCTTCTTGAACATTTGTCAGTCCTTGAGAATTGATGGTTGTAGCTTTCTCTACACGTGCTGGTATCCTTGATGAACTGTCTCCTGTGGAAGCAGGCTCATATAAATAAATATAATTATTATCACTTGCTGCTGTTTCTTCTGGTAAGTAATTGGCGACATCCATTAATGTAAATTCGGTGGCTACAACATCTATGTTACACCCCAACAAATCACTATGATTCAAATCTCCTACGTCTTCACAGAACAATGGAAAATCACATGCATGTTCTTGACTCACTTTATGAAGACGATTTTCAGTTCTTAACAAGACAGAACTATCAAAATCGTTAGAAACAGCTCCTGAAATAAAATAAAATACAAGAGTGGTTTTAGAATGCCTTAAGTATTTATGGTATTAAAGACTATCTACAACATAAATTTTCATGGTGTGAAAAACAGTAAGTTAAATATTTTATCTGTCACTGAGTTAGATGAGGTTAAAATCATTACTATTAGAAAGCATTTTTAATTTACTTTACACAATAAAAGAATACTGCACTATAAATAAACCTAGGACCTTAAGGCATGACAAAAAGGCCTTCCTCCAGAGCCTTTCCTATTGGGGATTTTATTATGTTTTTAATATATTTCAAGGCCCTAATGACCTCGATGTGTCGATGGGCCTTTAAACAATAATAATAATAATTAACAAGACAGAACTATCAAAATCGTTATAAACAGCTCCTGAAAGAAAAAATAATAATACAAGAGTGGTTTTAGAATGCCTAAAGTATTTATGGTATTAAAGACTATCTACAACATAAATTTTCATTATGTGTAAAACAGTAAGTTAAATATATTATTATCTGTCACTGAGTTAGATGAAGTTAAAATAATTACTATTAGAAAGCATTTTTAATTTATTTTACACAATAAAAGAATACTGCACTATAAAAAAACCTAGGATCTTAAGGCATGACAAAAAGGCCTTCCTCCAGAGCCTTTCCTATTGTGGATAGACTATAGCACTAAAACAGACTTAAAATGAAAAATGTTCTCACCTGAAGTTTTATCATTTCTCTTTGATTCCTCTTGCATCACAGTCATAGGTAAAACTTTGTTTTCACTCTCATTGGTAATTTCAGACTTGTTACTCTCATTAATTGTACCATTATTCAAAGAATAATTTCCTTGTTCCTCACTTGTATTAGTATCAAAAGACGTGAAAGCATCTAAAAATAAACAAACCCTTGTGCGAACCTGTTTCATACTTATGTAGATCACCTTGATAATTTTTTTTCACCAATAAATTAGTGAGACAAAATCATAACTCACTAGAAACGGAAAATTTGCTTACCTGAAGTCAAGTAATTTCCCTGTTGAGTATAGCTATGTTTAGCATTCTTCATAATCATCATTATTTTCTTAACACGTGGTGAAATATGATAATATAATTTTTCCTCGTCATCCATGATTGCTCTATGTGGGGGGAAAGTAAAACCATAGCTTAATTGATAGCTCATTTTTCGTTACATTGTCCTTTTTTTCTTTTTTTTAAATGGAGAGTAGTAATACACTACAATAATCTTACTTCATACCTTGGGAAAGAGATAGTTTTTAATATCGTTTATTTTTACAAATCACAAGACCTATTGATTATTATAATATCGTTAACTGTTGCTGTAAGATTTTAATTTTAAATTATTTTAATTTAATTTTCTTGTCAAAATGATCCATCTTCCTTAAATCTAATTTAATAATATCTAGATATGTGAAAAGGTAGTGATAAATTCTAATAGCATGTATCTGGATAGCTTGTTCCTTGCACAACAATTTTATATATCTACAAATAAAAACTGAAACCATGATAAATGGCGAGAAAAGGGTTTTAATTACTTAAATTAAATTATAATAAAAATTTGGCCAATTTTAATGATACAATTGAAAACTAAGGAAATATGTCTTCTGTTTGCCTTCCAATATTACACAAATAGAACAAAATTAAACAATAACACGTAACACATGTAGAAATCAGTAAAAACCATTTATAATAACACGTATCTGAATAACTTGTTGTTTGCATCAATTTTTTACATACAAATAAAAAGTTCTGTAAATATTGGTCTAGGTAATAGGTAGAGGACTTTTTTTTTATTACATTACATAAATTTGAGCTATGCGAGATACAAACGTGATTAAATTTTTCCTGTGTTTCTCTTGTCCAAGTTCTACAAAGATTAAAATGAAGCAATGACACGTATCTTATTTAGGAAGCAGAAGAAACCATTTCCAATAACACTTATCTGGTGCACTGAATGTAAAGTGTTTAGAGAAGCTTAAACATGATCAAAAATAACATTCTCCTATGAAATAGCTAAAAGAAAGTTTTATTATGTAGAGTTTGCACCATTAGTGATAAGACATTGTAAAAACACTTGAGTTTTCTTACCTTTTAGTAGGACTTGACACCGGCACACAGTAGCCATGAGTCAACCAACTACAATCTGTTGAGATAAGAGGTATTGGAAGGGCCAGTGGAGCCACAACAAGATACGAGGGTTTAAATTTCTCTTTTCCGCCCTTGTTTTGGACACAATGAGATAAGAGGTATTATAAAAAGACGCAGAACAGCATATAGAATGTCCCTATATTCAAACCTCATTTTCGATAAAAAAATGGCCAGTGGAGCCACAACAAGATACGAGGGTTTAAATTTCTCTTTTCCGCCCTTGTGTTGGACATTATGAGATAAGAGGTATTATAAAAAGACGCAGAACAGCATATAGAATGTCCCTATATTCAAACCTCATTTTCAATAATTTTTGAGATAAGTGGTATTAGAAATAGGCCGTCGAAATATACTATAAAGTAAATAATTGGTCCTTTCTAAGACATAACTAGGCCTACCATTTCTTTTAATGAAATATGTATATTTGGTTTAGGTCTATATTTTCAAATACTTTACTAAATAAATCAGCAATTCATTTTAAATTTAGGAATAGACATAAAAAAAATCAATAAAATGTTTATTTGGTTTATTTACCTACATTAGCAAACATTTTTAAGAATCCATTTATTGTTTATTCCTAAAATAAAACAGAGAATAAATATTATTTTTATTTAACAGCAATCAGCACCTCAGCTGAAGAAATGTTGGAAGAACGAGAAAGCAAGGAGGAAGAAACTCCTCGCCGCAGAATCTCGAAGGAGAATGGCGATCATTAGCACTCCCATTGCCTACTCTGTGGCAGGTACTGAGGATTGTGATACAGTTTTACCTCCCTCACCCGCCTCGGTGGCGTAGTTGGCTAACGTGCTTGTCGTGCTGCTGAGGACGGGGAGATCGAGGTTCGAATCTCGGTCGGGTGAACTGGGGGAGGGGGTTCCTAAATGGTTTTCCACTCTCCCTCCACACAAATGCGGGTTCACTTCCTCTAATTCAAACCTTCCCAATTCCTAATCCATTAGCGTAATTAATACTTAAAGCGTATAACCCGAACGGGTAGTAAGACGCGGTGCTAAATATTATTATTATTACCTCCAACTCCGAGGCCTGGGGAGATTAGTGCGACCCAGTCTCCACCAGAGGCAGCGTTCTCAATATTTTCCGGTGAGTATTTGCGTAAGGATATGTTCAGCGGGTTGTTTTGTAAATAAATGTGCCCACCAAGAAAATTGAATATGTTTATTGTGGTTAACAAGACAAACTGATTGTTTTTCTGTAAAAATTACACTTTCTTTTATTTGAGAATTGATTAAATTACACGATCCAAAGCTTTGAGCTCGCTTATAGGATTATGGATTAAAATGATGAAATTTTACAAGACATTACAAACATTTGATCGTTAAATAAAAGTAAAACAAACTCAAAACAAACAAAAAATAGCAAAATATACTAAACATAATAGACAACGATACAATATGAAAGATTAGATAATATTGAAATATGTGTGATAATATTGTTGAATACATTTGATCAATAAACATAAGTAGGCCTAAAAAAATAAAAAATGAGAATGTTCCCTTGAAATAAAGATGAAAATTGAGGAAAATTAATTTGTATTACAATAATAAACAAAACATGTACATATATTCAGGGAAATAATAATTCTAAAATTTTCACTGTTTACCCTAAAGTTTAGTTTACTGAAAAACCATTTTTGAAAGCTTTGTCCAATGTTGGTTTCCCTGTTATCCTTTCAAAGCAAATTTAGGTATATTACCTCACAAACATGCATGCTAACATTCAAAACTCATTAAAATTCAATCCTTGGATTTGTTTTGACCAATTTAAAACTAAATAAAATCAAATTTATTGTCACAAAGTGAAATCGCTCATTGTTGATAAGAAACATTTTAGTACATTTTTTTGAGTTATGATTGATGACTCGGCCACTTACAAGTTGTGAATTGCATGGAAGCAAACGCTTGTACAATTAATTGAATATGAATAGCGAAGTTTATATATATGAATGTATTTATGGATACATTCAGAAACTTGAAGAATATTTTCATCGCCTAAGATTCACTCTTCATGTATAATCATTTGCTTTACTTCTTTTGTATTTTATTTAGCACCGCGTCTTACTACCCGTTCTGGTTATACGCTTTAAGTATTAATTACGCTAATGGATTAAGAATTGAGAAGGTTGAATTAGATGAAGTGAACTCGCATTTGCTTGGAGGGAGAGTGGAAAAACATTTAGGAAAAACTACCACCAGTTAGCCCGACCGAGATTCGAACCTCGATCTCCCCGTCCTCAGAAGTCGAGCTCAACACGACAAGCGCGTTAGCCAACTACACCACCGAGGCGGGTACTTCCCTTCTTTTGTACTTGTGGGAAAATGTTACTTTGACAATTTTAGACATTTTTAGTTATAATATTTGAATAGATTTTTATGAATAATCGTTATAGCCATTTCTAATCTCCAGTCCATTCATCATAGGAGTTATGGTAGTTGACAGTATCTCAATAATGTAAAAAAAAAAAAAGTTAAAAGAATAAATTATATACTTTTTTAGTGAAAGTTTTGACTGCAGCTCAACATAGTATCTTTCTGATCATTTGGTTTGGCAATTGTTTAGGTGAGAGTGAATCTAGTAACTTTTGTTATCTGTTAGTTACCACTATCATTATGGGGAATGAACTGTATGTAATTGTATCTGTGCAGGTTAAGCTGTCATCTAGGCCTGTGGTTGACCAAACACCGACGACTAAACAGAGGACTGGCAAGAGTTACGCCCTGACCTACAGTAGAAAGTGCTCACCCCTCCCTTTATCGCTCCATGTAAAGCGGTGGAATCATCTCGATGATAATGACTGTGTCGCCCTAATCATTCTGGGAGATTACAGGCGAGCAAAGTTAACATAATATAAATACAATTTTATACAACTATTTGGAAGTGAGAAGGGGGGCGGAGGTAATTCAATAACAAAAATGTAATGTATGAAATAGAATATGAACATTGGATTTTTTTCGCTTCTAAAATGATTAGAATTAGGAGACATGATTGAATACACCTCATTTTGTTTTGAGTTTGCCTCAGTTAATTGAATATATATTATAATGATTTTCTTTGTGCCTCAAGAATATTAGAGAAACATTTACTTTTGCTGGAAAAAACAAGTTTTTTAATTACCATATATTATAAGTGACTTTAGTCATTGTAAATTTAACTGATTTTATCTTTTTATTAAATGTGTTACCAAATCCACACATTGTGTTTTCTTTGGACGAGGAGTAGGTTGAGAATTGAAATTAATGCATACAAAACAAGTGCTTTGATTGATTAATGTTGTATAAACTCCAATTGTCATAGATAGTAATTTATTATCAATGTTTACCACTCTTTCTATTATGTGTTATTTTTTAATACTGGTGACAGCTGCATATCACGACTTGACATAAGAAAATATTTAATTCATTCTAGTAACCTTTCTAGCTGTCAAATTATGTTTTCCTACGTATATTGGATTGTATCAAAAAGTCTTATAACATGGATATTAATATCAATGGTCACATGGTCTAATGTGTCCATTGGACAAGATTGTCATGTGAGAAATATTGATATTTGAATCTTGGTTAGGTGCATAAGGGTGGTTTTTCTAAATAATAGTAATCTCAATGTTCATGCTAATATAGGTAACTGCCTCTAAATTATACCTTCCTCATCCCTATGCTATTCATTAAAATATTAGTTGGATAGCCTGAATGGGTAGCAAGACATAGTGAATAAAACACATTTTCACAATAATGAAAAGTACCGAACTAAACAATGAAATAAGGACAATCGATGAGGTGTTGAATTCAAGCAAACCTGGGGGTTGATGGAGGGGTAAGGCGGGTTATCCCCTTAAAATAATAATAGTCAGATATTTCTTAATCTATTTTTTTATTTATCTAATGGTTTTTAACCCATTTTATATTTTAACAACTACACCCCCTCCCTTGTGATTGAATTCAACACTGGTGATAGAAGTAGGACATGACACAGTTTTCCGCATCACCATAGA